>MU672118.1:210443-228952 GCA_026770625.1 Nicotiana glauca
CCCCCCTTCCCCTCCCCAAATAATCCCTCACACTAATTTCCTAGCACCTTTTAAGAAATTGGATGACAAATGAGTGGTGGTCAGTGATTTCCGACAATTTTCACCCATGAAATTGAGTAAAAATTGGATTCTGTTATTGGATTCTATTCTTTTTCCTCCAACTATCATTGTAATTGAGCTTTCCTTTGCTAGAAATTTGAAAACCAAAAGATGAGCAGGCGGTAGTCTTGAGCTACAGGCGCTACCAACTCACAATCGTACATTTCGCCGTCATCCCTCCGTCAACCTATACGAATCGCGCCGCCTTCCAAAACCCACCTTGGGATGACGAAGCTTTGCTTGATAAAAATGGATGCCACTGCCGTTTCACCCAAAATGATGACGGCAAAATCGTGAATCAGTTGGAGATTTACCATTAAAAATGAAAGAACTTGAAGCTAGGAATCGAATTTGGAAACTCTCAATTTGTCGATGTTTTTGTCAAATAAATATTGAGGTTTGCTCTTAACGTCACTGTCAACTTAATTGTGAAGTTTGGTGTGTTTTGGTTGAGTATTGACCTCATTGGAATTGAAGCTTCGCCGAGATCCTCCCTCTCTCCGACACGGTAATAGCCTCCCCGTCTAGCAACTTATGGGGTGGTGTAATAGTGGGGTCCACATTGATTTTAGAAGAAAAAAAAGATAAACCTAATTTTAAAAGATCTTCACGCGCTTAGATATAAGTGTAACACACAAAATTTCCCATGTCAGCGTAAGGGGTTTAAGAGAATATACTTCTACCAAGCAAAGGTGTCTATTTGGTCACATAACAAGTTAAGGTGTTCAACTGACCGTTGTGGACAACTTGGAGGGGATGTTTATGTATTTCGCCAATACTAAAAGTGCAAAATACGTTATTTTTTGTGAATTTTTTATTTTTTGTAAGACAATAATTTACTTAAAATTTAAAAAGGTGAAAAATCAAATCCTAAATGCAGATGCTATATTTTTTGTATTTTTCCATTAATTTACACAAAATAAATATCCATAGACAAATACAAACAATAACAGAAAATACCACGAAATCCACAAAATTGCAAACAAAGAAAAAAAAATTATTTTGAATTTTCTGGGAGTAATTCACATAGGGCAAGAATCACGTGCTCACAATGACTGCTCCGGCTGTGGATGAGCTGATGGTACTAGGCCCTCAAGCAATAAGTCTAAAGGCAGCTGATCTTCCTTCAGTATGTCAACATCTGCACGCAGCTCCTTCACGAACTCCTTGGTGGCCCGTGTTTTCCTCAGCTTCTTATGTTCCTTAGCAAGCTCCTTGAGAGCCTTACTATGTGAATCAACTGCCTTTGAGAGCGCAACCTGAGTGTCGAGGATCTTCTTCTGGTTGTAAAGTATCTCCTTGAGCGCATCCTCGATCGACTGGGGCACCTGTGGGGCTGGGGGAGCTGACTAAGCCTCTACAGTGGTGGTCAAAATAGACAACTTGGATGACGCTGTGGACATCCAGTTGTTGATATTGGTAAGAGCCTGGCTCAGTCGGTGGGCAGTAATGGGATGGGCCTGGGAAGATGGAATCTCCGGGCCTGCGGGGGTGGATGGATCAACAGGAAAGGCTGTGGATGTGGATGGACCGGGAGGGATATCTGTGGAGGTGGAGGTCGGCTCAGCAGGAGCCACTACCACAACTGGCTCTTCAGACTGGCCAGTTGAAGTAGTAGCTATACCTTTGAAACACTTGCTCTTGGGTTTATCATCCCCCTGCATGCTATACCAAGAGAACGGGGCCTTTGCTTTGACTCTAACGTCGTAGGGCTTTTTGTCCGCCTTTAAATCCCGAAAGTACATAGTGAGGGTGTTGGGGAACGGATAGTTCCGGTCATGCTCCGCACCCACGGTGGAGATAATTCTTGACATCACATTCCCCACATTTATGGGGTACCCTGCCATAATGGAAGCCACTAACACATCCCAGGAAAGAGGAAAGGTGTTGTCATGTGTCGTGGGGTCCAACCGGCTACACATAAAAGTCTCTCATCCCCGTGCTTCAAAATTCAAAGTCTATCTCAATATCTTGACTCCAGCAGTCAATGAGTCAGGGTTGGTACTTGGGATTGCTAGGTACTATGCTAGCCAGGGACGAACCTCCTCGCCCATCTCCATTTTCGCCATGTACAAAGTTTCATCCTCCTCATTGAAGCCAAGGTATTCGTTGAGGTATTTCCCTTCAAAAAACATTGTCTTATTACGAACCTTGATCACTTTGGATCCCTTTTTGATGTGGGCTACATTGCAGTAAAACTCCTTGACCATGTGTTCGTTGGAATCTACACACTCCTTCATAAAATGTTCCCAACCCACTCTAGTCTTAAATTGTCTTTGCACATTGGGGTTGTGGGGTGAAAGATCTTAATCAATGAAGCTCCTCTCCGGTATCAACTTTCTCACCTATCACAACTCCCTAAATTTATGATACACTACCTCACTCACGAACCTTTCTCGCCAAACCTTCGGCTTCCTCATTCTATCTACACCCCCAACCCTTGGTTTACCTCCTTCAGCTACCTCCTTATCTTTCTCAACTTCCTCCTCCGCACCTACTGCAACCTCTCCAGATAATGAAGTTGTAGGAGAGGTAGAGTATTTCCCACTACCTCCTACTGAGCCCTCAGATGACTCAAAAATAACATTAGTTGGTGTTTGGGCAGTGGGTGATGGTGGAGGAGTGTTTCTTAGTCTAGGTCTCTTCGGCCAGTATTCTATGTATTCTGATACGGAGTCCGAAGAAATGTCCCTTGATGGTTGATACTCACTCCCCGAGGAATGGGAGGCAGCTCTATCAGCAGCTATTATTAGTTTTCTGGTCTTTTTAATGTTTTTCCGAGCTTGGGGATTGAGTTTTATCATCTTCTTCTTCCATCCCCGGGAGGATTCTCTTTTGCCCGATTGTTTACCACGTCTCACCATTGTCTGCAATCACAGTTCAAATAGCTTGTTAGTATCAGTGTAATCAGTTAGGAAAAAAGTTGCAGAAGCAGAAACAGAAGTGTTGCAGACAGGTTGCAGAAGTTTCCCAGTGCAGACCGCACAAAATGGTAGTGCGGCCGCACTAGTGCCACCGCGGACCGCAGAGAATCGATCACGGTTCGCACAGGTGTGGGTTTCAGAAAACACATCCTCTGTATCTCACCAGTGTGGACCACATAAAATCAACCGCGGTCGCACTAGAGTCAACGCGGACCGCACAAAACAACTGCGGTCCGCACAAGTGTAGGGTTCAGACTACCCACACTCTGCATCTTGGCAGTGTGGACTGCACAAAATCAACCGCGACCACTGCCCAAAGTTTAGATTTTAGATATTTAGTTGTGCGGTCCGCACAAAATGTCACTCGGACCGCACTGGGGCACCGTGGACTGTACAAAAATGACCAAGGTCCGCATAGAGTGCCCAGTTTTGGCACTAAACTAGGGTTCATGATTTTGCTTTTTAGGTCCAATTTTTTTACCTAATTAGAGTCTCTAAATGATTACCCAGTCCATCACACTAACTAAGTCCTCATGAATCAAAGTTAAAACCAATCTAACCTAGCAATTGAATAAATTATGGGAGGAAGAAGAACAGAAGTTAAGAAGAAAAACAAAATTAACAAGATTAAACAAGTACAAGGAAGATTATGGTACCAGATAATGAGATGAAGTGAAGCAAGAAGTTCCAATCAATTAATTACAAGTAAAGTGCGTGATGAACAGTGTTTTCTTAGGTGTGAGAGTAAAGGGTTTGAAAAGAGTAAAAGGAGGCCCTCAGAGACTATTTATAGAAAAAGTCCTGGGGCCCATTCTTACCTACCAGTGCGGACCGCACAAAATGGATCGCGGTCCGCACTGGGCTATTTTCTTCAAGCTCAACTCAGTAACCCACCATGGTCCGCAAAAAATGGACCGCGGCCATGGTGGTCCATCGTGGACCGCACCAAATCAACCGTGGTCGCGATGGCAAACTTTAGAGAGTACTTTTATAACCCTTTACCAGTGCGGTCCGCACAAAATGATAGTGCGGTCGCACTGGAAACTCTAGAGACCTGTGCATTTTTTCAATTATGTCCTGCACTGCATCAACTCAATCCTGTAACATCTCACAACCAGTTAGCAAAAAAATCACTCCTATACTACAAAGAAAATCAAAGAAAACAAGAAGAAAAATACATGGGTTGCCTCCCAAGAAGCGCCTGATTTAACCCCGCGGCACGACGCGAGTTACCATCACATCATTTGAAATGAATAAGTGCCACCACGTGGATGTCATCAATTTTTCCAAGATAATGCTTGACACGGTACCCATTCACTCCAAAGACTTCACCATTTTTATTTTTCAAATCAAGAGCACCAAAAGGGGTCACCAACACAACTTCAAATGATCCACTCCACTTTGATTTCAGCTTTCCCGGGAACAACCTTAGTCGAGAATTGAATAAGAGCACCAAATCTCCCACCTTGAATTCTTTTCCCCTAGTATATTTGTCATGAAGGTATTTCATTTTATCCTTATACAGGGACGAACTAGAGTAGGCATGGAACCTAAATTCATCAAGCCCATTGAGTTGCTCCACCCGAAGATTAGCAGCTATATCCCAATAAAGATTCAACTTCTTCAAGGCCCACATGGCCTTATGCTCCAACTCCACTAGTAAATGACATGCTTTCCCAAACACCAACCAATACAGTGACATACCAATTGGGGTCTTGTAAGCGGTCCGGTAAGCCCATAGAGCATCATCTAATTTTTTAGACCAATCAATCCTATTGACATTGACAGTTTTGGACAAAATGCTCTTGATCTCTCCGTTGGACACTTCAACATGGCCACTTGCTTGAGGATGATAAGGCGTAGACACTTTGTGATTGACACCATACTTGGAAAGCAACGCATCAAAAGCTCTATTACAAAAATGCGATCCTCCATCACTAATAATTGCTCGAGGCGTACCAAACCTTGTGAAAATGCTCTTCCTCAGGAATGCAACCACACTCCTAGCTTCATTATTGGGAAAGGCCACGGCATCAACCTATTTTAACACATAATCAACCGCTACAAGAATGTAAGTATTTCCACACGATCTTACAAAAGGGCCCATAAAATAGACACCCCATACATCAAAGATATCAACTTCAAGAATTGTGTTTGAGGCATCTCATCTTTCTTGGAAATCCCGCCTGCTCGTTGACATTGATCACAACTTATTACAAGATCACTTGCATCTTTGAACAAGGTTGGCCAATAAAACCCACAAATAAGGACTTTAGAAGTCATCCTCACCCCGACGTTCAAGCATTTGGTCAAGGAATGGAAAAGGGAAATGATCCTTGCGGGTCACCTTCTTCAGTTTTTGGTAGTCCATGCAAACCCTCCACCCGGTAATTGTCCAAGTGGGAATAAGTTCATTGTTGTCATTTGTCACTACAGTTATCCCACCCTTCTTCGGTACACATTGCATTGGAGAAGTCCGCGAGCTATCAAAAATAGGGTACACGACCCAGGCATCTAACCACTTTATCACTTCTTTCTTCACCACCTCTTGCATTGCCTCGTTCAATCTTCTTTGATGCTCCAAGGAAGGTTTCGCATCATCCTCCGAGATAATTTTGTGCATACAGAATGCGGCGCTTATTCCCCAAATGTTGACCAAAGTCCATCCAATTACCCTGTTTCACCTTTGAAGCACCGCCAAAGTGGCCTCAACTGCATGTTAGTGAGGCAAGAAGAAAGAATAACTGGTAAAGTTGAATTAGAGCCCAAGAATTCATACCTGAGGTGTGAAGGTAGTAGCTTCAACTCTAACAAATGTGACTCCTCAATTTATGGTTTGGTTGGTGGAGTCTTCTGATTTTCAAGATCCAAAGACAATTTTTTGGGCTCATAGGAATAAGAGCCCATCCCATGTAAGGCATTAACACACTCCACTCTGCTTGCATCATCATTAACATCAAGATTTAATAGCACGGCCTCAAGGGGATCCTCCACATTGATCATAGCACCGGTGTCATCCACAATCACAGCTGTGACAAGTTCTACAAATGAGCACACCTCGGTGCTATTGTGGGTTGCTTCATAGACTTGTACACATGAAAAACAACCTTTTCATCACCCACCCTGAAAGTGAGTTCCCCTGCTTCCATATATACTAGAGCCTTCCCCATAGCAATAAAAGCTCCCTAATATGATTGGTACCTCATAGTCCACTTCGCAATCCAATATCACAAAGTCCGCAGGCAAGATAAATTTGTCCACCCGGACAAGTACCTCATCCACAATACCCAACGGTCGCTTCGCTGATCTATCACCATTTGTAATCTCATGGAAGTTGGTCTAGGAGACCCAATGCCCAATGTATTGAAAATTGAGTAGGGCATCAAGTTGATACTCGCCCCTAGATCACATAAAGCCTTGGCAAAATCCGCACTACTAATAGTTCAAGGGATAGTGAAAGCACTGGTATCCTCCAACTTGGGAGCCACGGAATGTACTATAGCACTGACTTGGTGGATCATCTTGAACTCTCACAATCCATAGAATACTTCTTTGTGACCAAGTCTTTCATGAACTTGGCATAACCCGACATTTGTTCAAGAGCCTCCACTAAAGGCACATTGATGGACAAGATCTTCATCATATCAATGAACTTTTTGAACTGATCATTATTTCTTTGCTTTGCGAGCCTTTGAAGATAAGGTGAAGGTTGCCTTGGCAAAGGAGCCTTGGCTTTCGGAACAACCGGATCCGGCATGTCAATCACGTGTTCCCTAGATGGGTTCACGGCCTCTTGAGTTTTCACCTCGGTCTCATTAATATCAATCCTCACTTTATTGTTCATATTGTCATCAACCACATCTTCAACTACCAAGGGAGCTTCATCTTCTTGCAAATCAACATCATCATCAACCACTTGCTTTTGTTTCAAGGAATTCACATTATCGCCTATCCCACTTCTTGTTGTAACTGCCATGCCATGATTGTTCCCATCCTTTGGGTTCACTACCGTATCACTTGGTAGAGCACCCTTCGGATGAGTATTCAACGATTGAGAGATTTGGCCTAATTGCACCTCCAAGTTTTTAATAGAGGTATTATGGGAAGCCAACTGTGCATCCGAATCTGCGTTCTTCTTCATCATTTGTTTGAATATCATTTCAACTCTACCCATATCATTACCCGAAGAACTAGGACCTTGAGAAGGGAAAGGGGGTGGATTGTTTGATTGTTGGTACATTGGGAGCCTTTGAAAGCCTTGCCCCTAGTTTCCTTGGTTCCCATTGTTCCATCCACCTTGATTGTTATTGTTGCCCCAATTGTTATTATTACCATTCCAATTCCCTTGGTTGCCTTGATTGTTGTTCTGATTGCCCCAGTTATTGTTATGATTGTTGTTCCCCCAATTACCATTATTTTGTTGCTGGTTGCCCCAATTGCCCTAGGGTCGCCACTGTTGTTGGTTGGAAGAGTTTCCCCATTGGCCTTAATAGTTATTCACATATTGAACCTCTTTATTTTTCTCATCATAGCCATCATTTTGAAACCCATCACAATCATCATCAAATTGCTCAGAATTCCCTTGGTTTTGTTGCCTTCTTTGCCTTCTCTTGTTGACAATAATATTAACACCCTCCATGGCATTCACTTGGTGAGGATTTTGGACTTGTTGCAACTGTGCCTTAGCCAATTGGTTCACAGTAGTTATCAACTCCGCTATAGCTTGCCCATGGTCATGTAATTCCTTATGCAAATGAATAACCGTAGGGTCACCTTGAGGAACATTGGCTCTACTTTGCCATGCAGAAGAAGTGTCAGCCATCTCATCGAGTACGACACAAGCTTCATCATATGTCAACTTCATACAATTACCCCCCGGCCAATTGGTTCACTATGCATTGATTTGTAGTATTGATTCCCTGATTGAAAGTTTGTTGCAACATATTCTCCGTCATGTCATTATTGGGGCATTACTTCACTATTGTTCTATACCGCTCCCAAATATCATGCAAAGGTTCTGTGGGCTCTTGCTTGAAGGCCAATATCTCATCTCGAAATACCGCCATATGCCCGGGTGAGAAAAATTTAGCAATAAACTTGTTCGCCAACTCATCCCAAGTTGTGATGGAATGGTTGGGGAGTCTTTATAGCCAATCCAATACTTTCCCCCGAAGTGAGAATGGGGAAATTCTCAATCTAAGAGCATCCTCGGACATATTTGTCTGCTTGCTCCCCCCAACATGTATCCACGAACCCCTTGAGATGTTTGTAGTCATTTTGATCCGCAGCGCCCTTAAAATACCCATACTGCTCAAGTAAGGTCAACATCACATTAGTTATCTGAAAATTGCCCGCCCGGATTCTGGGTGGGACAATAGCACTTGCATAGCCTTGGTTCGGTATCACCCAAGGAACCACTCATGGAGGTGGCGGAGGAGGGTCTGGGACATTTTCATTAGCATTGGCCCGGCGGCCTCATCGTGGTCCAGGAGGTACAAGAGGCACCCCATCCTCTCCATTATCATCAACCTCCTCCCCCGCAAGCACATTTCCAAGAGGGTCATTAGATTTAAAGCCATTTGGTACATGAAGTATTCATACACACAAATTAGTAACAAAGAAGGAAAGAAAAACAATACACAAAACTAACTAAATAGATAGCCAAAACTGTTAGCTACCTAGAAACGGCACCAAAAAGTGATCGCTTCCAACTCCACACTACTAAAACGTAGCAAGAGAGGGTCGCAATAGCTTTTACCCGATTTTGGTTCGGGATGGATATCCAAAGAGAGCTAGAATTGGAATAGAGTATCTATCTAGGTTAGGATTGCGTATGTGTTCTAAATTGGTCTTCTTTTCATTTTTTGGTTTTCTTTATGATTCTATTTTTATCAGACTGCTAATTGAAAATGCAATTAGATTAAGCTAAGAGATAAATATTGCAAGTTGTATCTAATGGTTTAAAAGGCACTATGGTATGCACTAATTTAACCACTCTTCACCTCTCGGTAGTTCAAGTGATTTTGCCCAATTGACTTTCTCAAGACCAATTGGGTATGCTAATTTGCATGAGCAGCAAATGTTCAAGTCGGGTATTACTCTCTCGAGGTTTAACCCTTTAATTGGGGCTATCAATTTCTTGAGTACGCCCCAATTCCTTGTTGGGTCAATTTTAGAGACTTAGATTCTCTTTCTCAAGAAGAACCTTAGTCAACTAAACACAACTAGTGTTTGCAACCACTAATTCAGAAATTAACCATGAAATTGACCCAAATAACAAACACCCATAATCAATTTAGCCCTAGATTACAAGACCCATCAATTATCCACACTAGGGTTGAGCCACAACCCTAGCTAATGGGTCTACCTACTCATATTCAAAGAAGAAAAACAAAAAAAGATGAAGATGAACACATATTAATTAACTTCTAAACTAAATACAAAGATTCAATGATAAAAAGTAAGTGAAAATGCCCAAAATGGCTTAGAAAAGTCGCCTCACGAGTGCAGCTTACGTATTACAATATCTGATAACCTAAAAATGGAAAAAATCTATTTATACTAAGCTGAAAAATCTGGATAAAAATGCCCCTGCGGGGTTAGTGCGAACCTCACAAAATAGACTGCGGTCCACACTGGGGCTTTGGCTTTCAAAAATGGCTCTCTGAACTTGGGCTCCACAGACTGCACAGAATGGACCGGCCGCGGAGACTTCTAGCTTAGTCCGCACAAAGTTGACCGCGGACCGCGGTGGCTTAAAACTCTGAAAAGTGGTCTCTCTGAATCTTGGCACCGCGGACCGCATAGAATGGACTGCAGCCGCGTTACCATCAGTGCGGACCGCACAAAATAGTGTGCAGCCGCACTGCCTTGAGCCTGGAAATCAGCTCTTTGAATCTCCCAGTGTGGACTGCACAAAATGGTGTGCGGCCGTATTGGGCCTTTTCTGCATGAGCTTGCCTTGTTTTTGGCACTTGTGCAAGTTTCACTCCTTTTGAGCCGATATTTGACATTTTGTCACTTTGTTGATCAAACCTGCAATCAAGCACAACTTGTGAGCCTTTTAAGACTATTTTGTATGAGTATTTGATCAAATCATAAGCAAGAAGGAGTATAAAATGCGTCAAAATCCCTAGTTATCAGTTACCGCCACAGTGACTTGTCCTCAGCCATAGTCTCATTCCCTTTGTTGACTTCTCAACCACGTCTCTAGGTAGGACTTTTGTAAGTGGATCCGATGCATTATCTTTTGACTTTACATAGTCAATTATGATAATTCCACTAGAGAGTAGTTGTCTAACAGTATTATGCCTTTGTCGAATTTGACAAGATTTTTCATTATACATAACGCTCCCAGCCCTTCCTATTGCTGCTTGATTGTCGCAATATATGCATACAGGTGTCGCAGGTTTGGGCCGAAATGGAATGTCTTCTATGAAATTCTGGGGCCATTCAGCTTCTTCGGCCTTATCTAAAGCTATAAATTCAGACTCCATTGTAGAGCGGTCAATGCACATTTGTTTGGACAATTTCCAAGGCATTGCTCCTCCACCGACTGTTTAGAATCAGTTCAACCGATGATCTAATTTGCATCACTATACCCCTCTATATCGCGGGATACTTATTTTAGTACAAAGCATAATTGGAGTATATTTTAAATACTTCAAAACTCGTTTCATTATCATGAAAGTTCAACGCAAACTTTCTTATGTCGTAGACTAATACGTCTCGACTTTCGATTGCATATCAGATTATTGACTACACTTAATGTAACAATAGTATATTATAACAACAGCTGGAATATTTTTCATCAGTTGTGGCCACAACCTTTTAATACAAAATACATTTCACAATCACTCCACCATTTATAAACAATTTTATGATATTTATTCATACTATATGCATGTTATAGCACTTTCATTCACGGAACAAATCCAACTTGTAATGGAAATTGGTCATGTTTATCGGTTAGTTCACCTCATTATAGACCAACCTATTAATACATTTGTTCATGAATGTTCTTTTCCATACAAAAACATACAGACGTATCTTTCTATGAAAAGTCACGACCTTCGAAGTGACATCCTTTCATAAAAGAACTAAATAATATAAATTTTCCAATAAAGAAAATAATCTTTCGAGAAAAGCACATGACCAACTTCCGAATTGGTACTTTCATCAACTATTCTTTACTAAGACTGAACAACTGATTAATCCACCGACTACCATATCAATATCCACTAAAGATTTGTGGCATCCAAAAAGTATATTATGCGGTTCTTCTAAATAATATGGACACTAAGTCTAACATTAGCTTTTATCGTGCATAAGCTAAAAGCCCCCACATTTTAAATATTTCATGTGCCCTTTCTATCAACATATCCTCCACATATAATTAATAATGGTATATGATTTGAAGCATCTTAACGTAAACACGTTTGTCTACACTCATTAATTTTGAAACTATTTGACAATATATTTGGTTAAATTGCGCATGCCATTGTTTGTGTGCTTGTTTTAGTCCGTAAAGTGACTTGACAAGTCGACACACCTTCTTTCTTTTTCAGAAATCACAACCCTTCAGGTTATTCCATATAAATTTTCTTGTCCATATCTCCATTTAAAAGGGCTGTCTTTACGTCCATCTGATGGATTCCAACGCCATACTCGGCGGCTAATGCTATTACCATCCGAATAGATATAATTCTCGTTACCGGTGAGTAAGTTTCAAATATACATAAGTGTCAAGTGTGATTTGCTCTGTTTATTAAGTTCACTGAATTTTTGTAATTTCCTTTGTTGAGATTAAAGTCTTCATAACTTTCTACTCATTTGTCGGAAGGTTAAGTCTAAGTGACTTGTACTGGCAATCGAAATTACAAAATTTCAGCGAACTCAACAGACGGAGCAAATCACACTTGACACTTATGTATATTTGACACATACTCACCAGTAACGAGAATTACATCTATTCAGACGGTAATAGCATTAGCCGCCGAGTATGGCCTTGAAATCCATCAGATGGATGTAAAGACAGCCTTCTTAAATGGAGATGTGAAGGAAAAAATTTATATGGAACAACCTGAAAGGTTCGTGGTTCCTGAAAAGGAAAGAAGGTGTGTCGACTTGTTAAGTCACTTTACGGACTAAAATAAGCACACAAACAATGGTACGCACAATTTGACCAAATGATATTGTGAAATAGTTTCAAAGTTAATAAGTATAAACAAATGTGTTTACATTAATAATGCTTCAAATCATATAGTCATTATTGATTATATGTGGAGGATATGTTGATAAAAAGGGCACATGATATATTTAAAATCTGGGGGCTTTTAGCCCAAAACAAAATAAAGTACATTTAGGGTATAAACTTAATATATGCACTGTGAGGTCTATATGCACTATGAGGTCTATACCTTTTGACTACAAATCTTGCCTTAATTTATCAATAGTGCCATCATCTTTCATTTTCCACTTAAAGATCCATTTAGAACCCCAAAGGTTTATTTCCATGATGAAGATCAACCAATTCCCATGTATGGTTGTTCAATATGGATTCTATGTCACTATTGATTGCCTCTTTCCAAAATAATGATTCCGAAGAAAGACAAGAAGAAGGGTCAAACAAACATGGTTGAAAAGCATAAAGATGTTGATGACTTGTGTGCCATGCTTTCTGAATGCAACCTAGTGGGAAATCCTTAGGAGTGGTGGATTGGTTCTGGTGCCACTTGCCATATTTGTGTTGTTAGGGAAGCCTTTGCAACATATGCTCATATTGGACCCAAAGAGACTCTTTCTATGGGAAATACTGCAAATGCCAAGATTGAAGGATGTGGGAAGATCTTTCTGAAGATGACTTCTGTCAAGGTGGTGACTTTGAACAACGTCCTTCATGTTCGCGAGAATAGGAAGAATTTAGTCTCTACTGGACTTCTTGTTAAGAACAATTTTAAGTGTATTTTTGTATCTGATAAGGTTGTAATGAGTAAGAACGAAATGTTTATAGAAAAAGGTTACCTCACTGAGGCTTTTTCAAGTTGAATGTAATGGTTTTTTAGGATAATAATAAAATTTCAGCTTCGTCTTACTTACTTGAATCAAATGAATTATGGCATATACGTTTGGGTCATTTCAATTATAAAACCTTGCGAAAAATGATTAACTTGTAAGTATTGACTAAGCTTGAATGCGACAAATCAAAATGTCAAACATGTATGGAATTTAAGTATGTTAAACATCCTTATAAGTCAGTTGAAAGATCCTTTAGACTTAATTCACACAGATATTTGTGATATGAAGTCAATACCATCTCGCGGTGGAAAGAAGTATTTCATAACTTTTATTGACGATAGTACTCGATATTGCTATGTTTACTTATTTAATAGTAAAGATGAAGCAATAGACGCATTCAAGCAATACCAAAATGAAGTTGAAATGCAACTTAACAAGAAAATCAAAATGATAAGAAGTGATAGGGGTGGTAATTATGAATCTCCTTTTGAACAAATATGTTTAGAATATGGAATTATTTATCAAACAACGGCCCCTTAGACGCCCCAATCCAATGGGATTGCAAAAAGAAAGAATCGTTCATTAAAGGAGATAATGAACGCATTATTGATAAGTTCTAGTTTGCCACAGAACTTGTGGGGGGAAGCCATTCTTACGGATAACCGAATACTAAATCGAGTACCCCATAGAAAAACATAATCCATTCCATATAAAAAATGTAAATGAAGGAAGCCCAACTTGAATTATTTTAAAGTGTGGGGGTGTTTAACAAAAGTGCAAGTTCCTAAACCCAAAAGGGGGAAAATAGGACCGAAAATCGTTGATTGTGTTTTCATAGGATATGCAACCAATAGTAAAGCATATCGATTTCTGGTTCATAAATTAGAAAATCCCGTCATTCATAATAATATGGTTATAGAATCAGATAATGTTGAGTTCTTTGACAATATATATACCAGTATAAAAAGGAATGTGAGTTGATTGATAAAGGATCTGAACAACCTCAGGAAGAAACAAAAGAAAGTACATTTAATCAGGAGTATCCAAGACATAGTAAACATCAAAGAATGTCTACTTCACTTGGATCAAATTTTGTGACTTTCTTATTGGAAAATGAGCCTCGAACATTTAAAGAATCCATGTCTTCTTCGGAATCATTATTTTGGAAAAAGACAGTCAATAGTGAAATAGAATCTATATTGAACAACCATACATAGGAATTGGTTGATCTTCCTCCTGGAAATAAACCTTTGGGTTCTTAGTGGATATTTAAGAGGAAAATGAAAAATGATGGAACTATTGATGAATTTAAGGAAAAACTTGTAGTCAAAGAGTATAGACAACGAGAAGGTCTTGACTACTTTAATACATACTCTTCAGTTACAAGAATTATGTCCATACAGATGTTAGTAGCATTAGCTGCAGTGTATGATCTTGAAATTCATCAAATGGACGTTAAGACGACCTTCTTGAATGGAGATTTGGAGGAAGAAATCTACATTGAACAGCCTGAAGGGTTTGTGGTTCCAGGTAAAGAAAAGAAGGTTTGTAGACTTGTTAAGTCTCTTTACAAACTAAAACAAGCACCCAAACAATGGCATGCGAATTTGACCAAACAATGTTGTCAAATGGCTTTAAGATAAATAAATGTGATAAATGTGTGTACCTTAAAAATGTTCCAAATCATATAGTCATTGTTTGCTTATATGTGGACGATATGTTGATAATGAGTAATGACATTGCCAACATAAATGCTACTAAGTGTATGCTAACTAGCAAGTTTGATATGAAGGACTTGGGAGTTACTGATTTAATTCTGGAGATTAAGATCCATCAGACTCCTCAAGGTATGGCATTTTCACAATCTCATTATATTAAGATAGTACTTGAAAAATTCAAGCACTTTAGGGTTTAAAGTGACAAAGACTCCAATTGACATGAATCTTGAATTAGAAAATAACAAAGGTCAAAGCATATCACAATTGGACTATGCTCGTGTGTTGAGATGCTTAATGTACATCATGAATTGTACACAACCAGATATAGCTAGTGCTATAAGTAAATTGAGTCGATACACGAGAGATCCAGGTCAATCTCATTGGATGGCAATGAAATGAGTTTTGGGATATTTAAAACATACCCAGGGCTTTGCTTTGCACTACAGTAAATATCCTGCAATGATTGAGGGATACTGTGATGCAAATTGGATCATCAGTTCAACTGATTCTAAGTCCACAAATGGATATGTATTCACTATTGGTGGAGGAGCGATATCTTGGAAGTCATCCAAACAAACTTGTATTGCCCGCTCTACAATGGAGGCTGAATTCATAGCCTTAGATAAAGCCGGTGAAGAAGCTGAATGGCTCGGGAATTTCTTGGAAGACATTCCATTTTTTCCCAAACCGTTGGCACGAATGTGCATACATTGCGATAGTTAAGCGGCAACTGGAAGGGCTGGGAGCGTTATGTATAATGATAAATATCGTCATATACGACGAAGACATAAAACCGTTACGCACTTACTCTCTAGAGGAATTATCACTATTGACTATGTAAAGTCAAGCGATAACATGTCGGATCCACTTACAAAAGGCCTAACTAGAGAGGTAGTTAAGAAATCATCAAGGGGAATGGGACTATGGCCGAGAACAAGTCATTGTGGCGGTAACTCTACCTAGAAGACTGGAGATCCCAAGATCTAGGTTCAAGGAGATCAAACAAAGTCATTGATGACGGTTCAACATTGTCAACTAAAATTTTGGTCCATTCTCGAGATGAGGAAATGTTCAGTACCAAAGATAAAGCATTAAGGCTTTTTAATGATTTCTAAATTTGATACGGGGTATATCAAATAGTGTATCTACGGGATGACACATTTAGGAATCACCTATGTAAGTGTTAGTCGCTATATGGAGAACTTTGTAAGGCCAGTTCTCTACGCACTTATGAAACCAGGCGGAGTTCATGGCTGAAACGAACACAACAATGAGAACCAAAGACGGTTAAGGGTTGGTCGTGTGACTTATGGTTGTCTAGGTATGCACCAAAGGTTGACACTTCAAAGATATCAAATCTACCGATTGACCGAGTACATCCGGCATAAGTTCACTACGGAAAATTCAAAGGGAAACATACTTATCCAGATGCAATTAATCCTTGCTTGCAAATCACACAGTTTTTATGCATACTTCAAATGATATATCCATTCCCCATTCATGCGGGGGATTGTTGGGTTTTTAAGCTATATTAAATGTTTAAAATAGAATGAATGGGGAATCGAGGGAAATGAAAATTTTAAGTGAAATTTTAAGTTCCCCCCCCCCTGATGAAGGAACATTGTCCCATATTAGAAGAGGAAGAGGTTTTAATGGGTATATAAGCAAATGCTCTTCTTCTAGCTCTTAAAAAGTTGAGAAGAAGGCAAGCCTCACGTCGTCGCTCGCTCGCTCGTCTCGACTTCGGCTTCGGCTTCAGATTTAGATTTGGATTTGGATTTGGTCAAATGATCGATTGATTAAAATAACATAAACAGAAACATAAACGAAACAGAAGTTAATCCGAGCCCACTGAATTCACAGTATTTCCTTAAAGAATTTAATCCCCTCCTAGTACCCAAGGTTATGGATTATTTCCTCCCAGGATAGAATGAATTACACACTGGTGTAGTGGTACTTCAAACCCCATTGTTTCAGCGAACATAAAGTTCGGTAGCAAATCACACTTACTGTTGCTTTCTTTGAAGTTAAAACAATGCAAAAGAAGTAGGAGAAACTCAGAAAATCGTATGGAAAATCTGAGAGAATGGACTTGTATTTATAGCCAATGTTGGGCTGAAATCTGAAGAGGTGCAACTCTTCAGAACGGCTGTTTATGCAAAACGGCCACAACATAAATGTCATAACATAAGTGTCTATTTAGTCAACAATAAAAAGGGAAAATTGAATAGGGTAGTTAATTTTTTGTTACCAAAACAGAAAACAAAAAAATGGAAACAGTTGGATTTTAATATTAATATTCTTGGATTTAATATTAATATTTTATTATTAAAATGGATATTTAATAACATTTCTGTTAATATTTACTATTAACAAACAAATTTGGTCCAAAAAATTAATTAATCAATCATTTGACCCAAGCCGAAGCCGAAGCCGAGCGACAATGACGAAGACGCGAGGATTGCCTTCTTCTTAACTTTTTAAGAGCTAGAAGAAGAGCAATTGCTTATATACCCATTAAAAACCTCTTCCTCTTCCAATATAGGACAATGTTCCTTCATCAAGGGGAAAAAACTTAAAATTTCACTTAAAATTTTTATTTCCCTCCATTTCCCGTTCACCCTCTTTTAAGCATTTAATATAGCTTAAAAATCCAACAGTAACTAGTTTGATTGTTTGAAGCCTTTATTCTAATAATACCCTTCATAGAAGATGGTTGTGAAGTAAAGGTGCTCTTTAAGTGTATTGGATTTTTTTTACTTGTTATGATAATTATTTACATCTTTTACCAACAAAAAAACATTAAGGACTACAAAATTAACTAAATTAGGCTTCCTATTGTAAAAATAATTTTTGACTCGTTCCGCTTCACATTTGGAGCTATACAACTTATAATATGTGCATGTCCTCTATTCTTGGGGAGTAATGAGTAGTGCTTACTTATTTATGTATCAAATAATATGAACTACTGTATAGCAATGAGTATCACATGAAGAAACTAGAAAAACTCCGCAAAATACTAAAAGTTTATAACTATTGTATGGGTCCAAATTTGGACGACCACATCCATTGACAAATATGACAGAAGATGAGATCTTCATAGCTCGACGCCCTGCAAAGGACGACAGATAACGAACAGGGAACGTATGGCTTTTGCAGTAGTGTAGGCCCAACATGGGGCATTAGGAATATACTCGCGAATATTCCCTATGGTATATTTTCTAGGGTTCAGAAGGGAGTTGTCCCTTATATATAGTGGGAAAAACACCTTGTTGAAGGATCGGGGACTTTTTCAGCTAAGAATTCTGATTGTAATACCTTTTCTACATTAATAATTGGCGTTCTTAATGTGCGATCACTGACTTTCATAAGGTCAAGAAATATTTCCCATTGTGTTCATCTTTTATACCTTTTGTTCTAGAGTTCATTATACTTAGCTAAGATTTACCCCTTCATTCTCTTTGATTGATTTATTCAATAAGGTTCAAATATCTTTTGAGTCAAATAATTTGGCACCGTCTGTGAGGATTTCTTTAGTTGAGATTTTAGTTTCGTCTAGATCCTTGAAAGGGATAATCAACTCTCCTTGGCCTCGGAAAGATCAACAATGGCAGGAACGGGGGAAGCAAGATTAAAAGCAATAGTAGGCGTCATGAACAACCTTCTGGATTCTATCAACGAAGCCGGCCGGGAAGACAACAAAAATATGCTACACCTGAGAGAGATACCTCCCCCCTCCTCCCCCTCCCCC
>MU672118.1:231628-247990 GCA_026770625.1 Nicotiana glauca
CCCTCCCCCTCCCCCCCGCATGAAAACGTGATTGTCTCGCGCGAGAGGGGAACCTCAACATCTGCAGCAGGAGAAGCACCACCGGATGTGAAAAGGATATTAGAAGAGTGGTTAAAAAACACCTTGAGCAGCATACTCAATAAACCTGTTCAAAGGGATATCGGAGGCACAATACACACTAACACCGCAACTGTCGCTGATGAGCCAGAAACTCCACGCGCAGGTAACACTCATACTGTCATTAATACAGGCAACGATGCACTTGTAATAATCTTAAAGAAAATTGAAGAAATGGAAAATGAGAACAAAACGCTAAATGATCATATGAAGGAGCATCAAGAAAGGGTCGATAAAATACCGGGCGCTCCAAAGTTGCTACCAAAATGAGACGTCAGCCAATTCGTCGAGTAACCATACAGTGAAGAGGAAGCTCCCCAATCTATTTCAAAAACCTTGAAAATGCCTCCATACTTGAAAATATACGATGGCACCACGGATCCAGAAGATCACATAATCCACTATGTCACGGCAGTAAAACGCAACGATCTGTCGAAAGAACATGTGTCATCGGTGCTACTGAAAAAGTTTGGCGAAACCCTAACAGGGGGAGAGCTAACATGGTATTCCCAACTACCGGCCAAGTCAATATCGACATTCAAAGAAATGGCAGATAAATTCGTTACTGCTCACGCGGGAGCGAAAAAGGCATAAGCCATGGTAAACAACATCTTCGCCGTTAGGCAAACGTCAGGCAAAGGACTTTAGGACTTCCTAACTCGATTCAATAGGGTAAGAATGATCTATCTAACGTATCGTAGGGATGGCGGTAACAGCCTTCCAAAATGGGTCGAAAAATAGAAACGGGTCGAAAGCAATTAAAAAACTGCTAAGCAGGCGTTGATACCCAATTTTTTCTCATATTTTTTTTTAATACATATATATATACTCTCACAATAGTACATATGTAGTTATAGACATGCATAAAAAAATTTTATAATGTTAAGAGCTTCAAAATCAATTTATTTCTTCTCTTTTATTTATAAAATATCCAATAATTATTCTTCAAACTGCTTTTGTGATGATTTAGTCATCCAAATTCTTTATTTTATGCCACAAAATTATTTAAATATTTTTAGTTCATTTTTATAGTTATATTTATATTTTTAGGCTAATTGCACATCTTTGCAATAATAGCCCATACTAATGCATAATTATATTATTGATGCATAAAATGGTCTTTTATATTTTTAAAAATATTAAATAACTATTTTAAATCATTTTAGTACACAAATATATTTTTTAAAATTCTTTTATTATTTTTATAAATTATTTAGTTATTAAAAATGGGTATTTAAAATCAGGTCCTATTTTATTTCAATTTCAGCCCTATTTCAACCCAATACCAGTCCATTTTTAATTAAAATTACCTAGCCCAAACCCAGCTACCCGATCCGGCCCCAAAACCTTTTAATCTCGACCGTTGATCATAGAGATCAATGGCCATAAACGACCCTTCCTAAAATAAACCAAATGAACCCCTCCCCCCCCACCCCAAACCCTTTCATTTCCACCTTCCGCTGCCCTGAAATCCTTCTTCTCTCTCAAACGTTCTCAAACCCTAACCCTAATCTACCCACAATGTCGGTCATCAGTCGCCTTTCATGGTGTTTCCCCACCACCATCAGGCCTCTAATGGCTTCTCTCACGTTAGTCTTGCCATCTCCAGGGTCCTCAAGGGACCAGGATTAGTTTGCTTACATCTATGGTTCCTTTCTCGCCTGATTCAGGCCGTTCCAGTGTGATTCAGAGTAAGATCATCCTACATCGGCTACGATCTATGGGTTTCTAAGCAGGTTTCTTCACCTCTGTGTTGTTCCCCTCGAATCCCTAATCTCTTTCTTCTTAACCTATTAGATCTATACAGATCTGAGGTGATTTAAACTTGTTTCTTATGAGTTTTACAATAATCTTGTGATTCTTTACAAGAATCGTATGATTTTCAAGTAATTTTTCATATTTCTCTAAATTAGGGTTTCCTGAAATTTCTTTTTCCAAAACATTTAGTGATTTAAGTGTTTAATCTTCTGTTTCTATATGCTTTAACTGATTTCATTAGGTTTGCTACAACATTAACTCGTTTGTACTAAAAACCTAATCTTTTTGACTCTTTTGTTTGGTTTCTGAGTTATTTGAGTACTGATTTTGTTCTCGATTGGATTCTTATGATTTCTCTTAGCCATTTGAATGTCTCATGGCTTTCTTGCCCTAATATGCCTCTACTGAATTTCTTAGTTCTACCTTTCACTGATCCTATATGTCTATGTTCATTCTGATTGTTGTTTCTTGCTTTATTTTAAGTTGTTTGTGATACTTGCTGACTCTTTACATGATTTTCTCTATAATTGAACCTTCTATTATTCTGAAGTCCTTATTTCCTGATTTGATTTGAACATTTTTCCTTAACGAAACTTCCGTTTTTACTTCCCTACTTGGTTTAATTGGACTGCTTGCCCTAATTAATTCTCCCTTGCCTTACTTGTTATTTTGCTGATTCTTACTAATTGTTTCCTTAATTGGAACCCCTATGTATTCACCCCTAATTACCTGCTCTGTACTCGATTTCCTTCCTTAAGCGTTTGTCCTGCTTTTACTATTGATTATCCTTTGATTAAAGTGAAGACTTACTGATTTTTACATGTGATTGATACTGAATTTCTCTAATTGCTACTCAATTGATTCTTTACCTTATTTTGCTGAGCTTTTGATTACTATATAAACTCCCTCCTATTCTCACTTCTAACAACGAACATTAGTTCACAAAAGCACACTTACACTCTAAAACTCTCTTTTTTCTTTGCTACTTGTGATACTCGCTGATCTAGCCGGCTGAAAGCCAAGGCTAGATATTGGAATCGCATCTTCTTTATATTCTGTATTCTTTTCTTCAACTGGTATGTCTCTAGTTAAATTTTAAAATCCAAACTCTATGTGTTTCATTCCTGCACTAGTTCATCAGCTATGAATTCAATCTGTCTTCCTGTTTACTTCTTTGCCTAGCATGTCTAAATTCTGTCATGTTAGCATGTCTATAATTCACTTAGTTATTTGATACCTAACCAGCCTATTTGTGAATATCTGTTTAATCCCTTAATTATGTGATCATGTTGGGTTTTCTGTATGTGACTCTTATGTGACCTAATCCCTTTATTCCCATGTGAGATCTATTTGTTAAGTATTTCTGAATCTGAATGTTTGATTGATTATCTGTTGTTTTCAAAAGAGTTTTGGTGCTCTTCTCAAACTATCTTTTACTACCAAACAATTTCCTGTTTATGAAAACCTTCTTCACTATTAAAGTCATCTCTGTACTATTTTCAAAACATTTTTAAAACTATGTCAAACACTCTCACTTTACTCTTAGATTACTACGTTCTGTCCCTCTGATATGTGTACTGCCTTGAGACCCTTGAGATCTCTCTGAACTCCGGCATGTTAGAGCTGGCCTTTCCACACTGCACAATAATCAGTTACTATTTGAGAAAGTCTGGGTGTGAGCACTGCCCGGGATCCTTGAGGTCCTTTGGGAACTTTGACACACGCGGACATGAAATTGGCTATGGAACCTTGGCATTTGAGACTACTGGAGGATTGGAAATCATTTGGGCCTGCTGCAAGCCCCCTATAGATTAATTTATGATTATTTATGTAATTTTTATTCAGTTCATTGGTCTGTAATAATTCTTGTAAAAAAACGGTGGGGTGTTTAGTAAAAGGGAGGGTAGTATATGCATTGTGGGTAAAATTGGGTAGATACCATGCCTATAGGATCCAGGTTGATTCAAATGTGTTTGTTATGTTTGCTTCACTTCCACACAATTAGAAACCATGTCTATGGGATCTAAATGGTTTTTAATAATTAGATACCATGCATATAGGAATTAAAATTAGCTCTAATAGAAATCATGCCTATAGAACTTAAAACCAGTTTAATTCATGTTTGTTTATTCTGAATTAGTTTAATTAACTAAATCTGTCCGCTTCTTAAAAAGGTTTTCAAATGCTGCTTAATCATTAATACTGCTAGAAAGCATGCCTATAGGATCTCAAGTTGTCGTCTAAAAAATCATTTTACTGTTTTACTGCATTCCTAATCAATATAGATATCATGCTCATAGGACATCACTGTCATACGCCTAGGCAAGCCTATAGGACGATTAAAATTCTGCAACCTTAAAACCATGTTCTGCTATCCGCGATCGCTCATACTCAGCAAGTCTAAAATCAGTAAGCAAGTAGGATTCAGTTCTTGACACTTTGGCCTTAATTCAATATTGTATACTGTCAGCTCATCTAGATATCATGTTCTAAGGTTTTCTCTTAAATACATAAAATAATTTTTTGAGAGGTGCATTTGCTTGTTATATTTGAGGAGGTAAATGCAAGCCTTTAGCTATTTCTCTTTTTCTGAAATATAGTCCTACTTGTTTTGTTTGACGCCTAGACTTTTTCTCCTTTAAAACACCTTAGGATGATCTAGAACTACCAAAATTAGAGGTCCTAAATACCTCTAGGGCCACAAAGAAGGGACGAGTAATGCACGCATATGATATCTATCGAGGTTACTAGAACACTTTAGGCTATGACCAAGGAAAGGGAATTGGGTAGTAAAGATATGATGACTACGCGCCAATTTCACGTGTAGCCCCTCATTGAGGAATGATTACCGGGCATTGTGTGGGTATGATCCTGTAGGCTAACCAAACTAGGACCCCCTTTCCCAACTCCCGTTGTTTAAATGAATTTACTTTTCTTTTATATACATGCAAACCCTTTTCCTTGTTTTATTACATGAGTTAAAACATGCCTTTACTTGCAAGTACGTGGTAAAACTGTTTATCTTTTATTTGACTAATTCACATGAATATAAGTTCAGCTGGGACCCACCATTGTGGACCGCGATGGGTGCCTAACTCCTTCCCCTTAAGGTTATTTCGAGCCCTTACCCTAAATCTCTGGTAAAGCAAACTAGTCCATAAGTTAACTGCTCAAGGTGCCCTAACGCACCATAATTCGTTAGGTGGCGACTTTTCAAACAGCCAATTCCCAAAAGGAAAAAGAGTTATTACCCAATGGAATATCGAAACCCGAACGTTCTCTGTGAGGAGGGAAAACGGGGGCGCGACAATAGGCTCATGAAATACCCTCCCACCACATGGGAAGAAATCCATAATGACTATTGTGTCGAAGTAAGGGCAAATGAGGATGACTTAAATGGTCTGATCCAACGGCTAACCTCGGTACAAACCAAAACAAGGAGAGATCGCTGCAACGACTATCGAAGGGACCAATTATCCCGTTTCAGTAAAGGCATCAACCTACATCCGGACAACTATCCCACCTCTTCCACAACATGCAGACATCACACCCCGACACACCGTGCCATAACAAAATGAGAGAGGTATGCCCTCACTGTTGTCTGCTCAAAACTTTTGCGTTTCTCCTTCAGAAATAGTGTATGCACTAGAAAAGCTCGACACAAAGGTGCAGTGGCCGTAAAAGATAAAGTTGGATCCAAGCACCCGGAGATCGAACGTTCTGTGCAAATTCCATCAAGAAAGAGGGCATAAGACCGAAGACTGCATAGGCCTGCGATAGGAAGTGGTAAGAATGCTAAACCAGGGACACCTAAAAGAACTACTGAGTGATCGAGGAAAGGTTAACTTCGCTCGTAGGCGTGATCAACCTCAAGGATCTCTAAAACCACTTTCACCAGCTCATATCATACAAATGATCAATGGCGGCGGCAATGATACATTAATCAACCATGTAAAATTCACCACTACATGCAAACTCAAGCGCATAGTCGCTCACAAACGGTATGATGACCATGAAGATAATATCATCTTAGATAAGTCAGATACTCATAGTTTGTCTTTCCTTCACTATGATGCTTTGGTTATAACTTTATGTATTGCGGATACCGATGTAAAAAGAATAATGGTGGATGACAGAAGCTGCGCATGTATTATTCACCCACGAGTCCTCACACAGATGAGACTCGAGGATAAGATAGAACCGCGCTGCATAACACTAACGGGTTTTAATAATGTAATGGAATGAACCTCTGGAGAGATAGTGCTGCCCGTTCTGGCTGGAGGAGTCACTCTGGAAATGACTTTTCACGTCATGAACCAGGAAACAACCTACAACGCTATCATAGGGCGTCCATGGATACACGCAATGCGAGCTATCCCTTCAAGTTTCTATCAAGTAATCAAATTTCCAACCTTATGGGGAATATTCAGCATCCGGGGCAAGCAACGCACCGCCCAAGAATGCTACCGAATTGCCCAAGATTACACACACACCCAACAACTAAAGGGAGCAAGTGCAGAAGCATAGCAATCAGCCATATCGGGAACCAAACCCGACATACAAATAGAGGCCATCAAAGACCCAGATGCCGTAGAAGCCTGCAAGGCAACTATGGAAGACCTCGACCCCGTTCAATTGGACAACACCGACAGCATGAAAAAGCTTATATCGGGCATAACATCTTAGAACTAAGTAAGTTCCATGAGTTTTTAACTAACAATGCCGATTTGTTTGCCTTCTACCATTCAGATATGCTGGGAATCCCAAAGGACATCGCCACACACCGTCTGGATGTTGACTCTCTTTACTCGCCTGTGCGGAAAATGAGGAGAAAGTTCAATGCCACAATCAATTATGCAGTCAGCGAAGAAGTCGATAAGTTGCTCGCTAATGGTTCTGCCCAAGAGTCAAAGTACCCTCAATGGGTCGCCAATGTGGTCATGGTAAAAAAGAAGAACGAAAAATGGCAGATGTGTGTCGACTTCACCGACCTGAACAAAGCATGCTGAAAAGATTCCTTTCCGTTACCACACATCGACCAGCTCATTGATGCAACGGCAGGGCACGAACGATTAAGCTTCCTGGATGCCTATTCTGGTTACAACCAAATTCTAATGGCAGAAGAAGACAAAGAAAAGACCATTTTTATCACTCACCAAGGGACGTACTGCTATAGAGTTATGCCATTTGACTCAAGAACGCAGGGGCGACGTACCTAAAGTTAGTCACCAAAATGTTCAAAGAACAACTCGAAAAGACTAAAGAGGTCTACATCGACGACATGCTAGTGAAGTCGAAAAGGAAGGAGGATCACATTGGTCATCTGAAGGAAGCCTTCAAAATATTGAGGCGATACAGAATTAAATTGAACCCCAAAAAATATGCCTTTGGCGTAACCTCGGGTAAGTTCCTCAGTTTTTTGGTGTCACAAAGGGGTATCGAGGTCAATCCGGACCAGATCAAGGCCATCGAGGGAATACCGGAGACACTAACCAGCAAAAAGAAGGTATAGAAGTTGACAGGACGAATAGCCGCCCTATCGAGGTTCATCTAACGGTCATCAAACAGGTGCCATAAATTTTTCAATGTACTGAGGAAGGATCACGGACTGCAGTGGAACTCAGAATGCATCGACGCCTTCAAAAACTGAAAGCGTACCTGTCCTCGCCGTCACTACTTGTCAAGGCAGACCCAAACGAATGCCTCCTAGTGTATCTAGCAGTCTTCGAAGTCACTGTAAATGCAGTTCTAGTCCGCGAAAGCAAAGGTATGCTGTCTCCAATTTATTATATCAGCAAAACCTTAATTGATGCCGAAACAAGGTACCCCCACCTTGAGAAATTAGCTTTGGCATTAGTCGTAGCTTCACGAAAGCTTAGACCATATTTCCAATGTTACCCTATAAAGGTAGTGACGACTTTCCCTCTCAGGGGCATCCTACACAAACCCGAACTATCAGGTAGGTTGGCCAAATGGGCCATAGAATTAAGCGAGCACGATATACCATATCAACCACGAACTGCTATAAAGTCGCAAGTGCTCGCCGACTTCGTTGCCAGTTTCAACGCAAAAATAATGGCTGAAGTAGAGCAGGAGGCGCTCCGTACGTCCACACATTCCGACCTCTGGGTCCTCTATACTAACGGTGCATCTAATGCGTCGGGATCCGGATTGGGACTTGTCCTCAAAGTCCCTACGGGCAAAGTGATTCGCCAATCGGTACGATGCCCCGAAATGACTAACAACGAGGCCGATTATAAAGCTGTGGTTGCAGGATTGAAATTAGCCCTCAAATATGGTGCTCGATGACTCGTCCTCTATTGCGACTCCCAACTCGTGGTGACTCAAGTCACTGGGACTTTCCAAATCAAAGAACAGAGAAAAAGTACTAGTCAGAAATTCACAAACTGCTACCAGAATTCGACGAATGCCGCCTCGACCAGATACCCAGGGCACAGAATGTCGAAGCTGACGGTCTTACCAAGCTAGCGGCAACCACCAGAAACATCAACAAAGAAAATGTGGTCACTCTCCTCCATTCCTCAATAGACTAGGTCGAGGTACATTCTATAAATCTAATTGGGACTGGCGCAACCATATCATAACATATTTACAGGAAGGAACACTCCCACAAGATAAGAAAAAAGCCAAAAATCTCCGAATACAGGCGGCCAGGTACAGTCTCGTAAATTATGATCTTTACAAAAGGACGTTCGGCAGCCCCTTAGCCAAGTGTCTCGGGCCAAATCAAACAAGGCGGGTACTAGAAGAAATACACAAGGGGTACTGCGGTGCTCATACAGGAAACTATGCCCTCGTCAGATGCCTCATCCGCACAGGATACTATTGGCCCACCATGAAAAAAGAAGCCGCAGATTACGTTAGGAAATGTGAGCAGTGTCAAAATTATGCCCCTATGATACACCAAGCAGGAGAACTTCTGCACTCTGTCACTTCGCCATGGCCATTCATAAACTGGGGGATGGATATTGTCGAACGCCTTCCAGCAGGGCAAGGTAAGGTACGCTTCCTTTTGTTTTTAACTGACTATTTTTCTAAATGGGTGGAAGCAGGTAAATACACTCAAATACATGAGCAAGAAGTTATTGTGTTCATATGGAAAAATATAATATGCCGCTTCGGCATTCCCAAAGAAATCAGCTGCGACGACGGACCTCAGTTCGTCGGAAAGAAAACAACTGAGTTCTTTGAAAAATGGCACATTAAGCGAATACTCTCCATACCTTACCATTCCGCCGCCAACGACCAAGTCGAATCCTCCAACAAAATGATATTGAATATATTGAAAAAGAAGCTCGAGGACGCCAAAGGGCTATGGCCTGAACCACTGCCGGAAGTACTATGGGCATACAACACCATGCCAAAAAAAGCATATGTGAGACACCATACTCATTAGTCTACCGATGCAGTTATACACGTCGAAGTCGGAGAACCTAGCCTAAGATACTCCAACGAGAGCGGACCAAGTAACGATGAAAGTAGGTTGCAAGACCTGGATAAAGTCAAAGAGCGAAGAGACATGGCTTACATAAGAATGGTAGCCCAAAAGCAACAAGCAGAAAGGTATTATAACAAGAAGGCCAAAATACGACCACTCAAGGTTAGAGACTATGTTCTCAAAGTTAAAACACAAGCAGCAAAAGACGTTAATGAGGGAAAATTGGGAACAAACTGGGACGGGCCATACAAAATCACAGCGGCAACAAATAAATGAGTGTTCGAATTAGAGACAATGGAAGGAAAACTACTCCAAAACAATTGGAATGTCGCGCATCTTAAATACTTCCACTTCTGAAAAGAGGCGCCCCATAAGTCGTACTCTTTTTCCCTCACTCGGGTTTTATCCCAATCAGGTTTTCTCAGTGAGGTTGTTAATGAGGCAGAAAGGGAGACATCTCGAGGTCCGAAGTGTTGTTCATCACCCCGCCCGTCGACATGATCTCTAGGTCGAGTAATGAAGGGACTAGGTATAGATAGCCAAATCTCCATTGTATGTACAAAGCCAACACGTATTTCCTACAAGAATATAATCAAATCTCCAATGCATGAATGAAACTAGCATCCACGATACTCCAACAAATAGAATAGAGCGCCACCACTACGACGGGATACCACTTCGATGACATCTCGAAAGCAACATCCCAATGGCTAAGGCCATCGACAAATAAACGAGTTCGACTTCACTCGAACTACGACGGGATACTGCTTCAACGCCAACTCGAAAGTAACATCCCAATGGCTAAGGCCATCGACAAATAAATGAGTTTGACTTCACTCGAACTATGACGGGATATTACTTTGACGCTAGCTCGAAAGTAACATCCCAATGGCTAAGGCTATTGACAAATTAACGAGTTCGAATTCACTCAAACTACGACGGGATACTGCTTTGACGCCAGCTCGAAAGTAACATCCCAATGGCTAAGGCCATCGACAAATAAACGAGTTCGACTTCACTCGAACTACGATGGGATACTACTTCGACGCCAGCTCGAAAGTAACATCCCAATGGCTAAGGCCATCGACAAATAAATGAGTTTGACTTCACTCGAACTATGATAGGATACTATTTTGACGCTAGCTCGAAAGTAACATCCCAATGGCTAAGGCCATCGACAAAGAAATGAGTTCGACTTCACTCGAACTATGACGAGATACTACTTCGGCGCCAGCTGGAAAGTAATATCCCAATGGCTAAGGCCATCCACAAAGATACGAGTCTGACTTCACTCGAACTACGAAGGGATACTACTTCGACGCATGCTCTAAAGTAACATCCCAATGGCTAAGGCCGCTGACGAAAATATGAGTTTGATTTCACTCTAACTATGACGGGATACTACTTCAACTCTAGCTCGAAAGTAACATCCCAAAGGCTAAGGCCATCGTCAAAGAAAAAGATAACACCTCACTCGAAGCAAAATCGGCCTAACAGTTCGACAAATACCCAGGATATCATAAAGATTACAAAGATTACCACCAAATCAACAAACCAATTTCTTCATTACAACAAAATGTTACTAGCTCCTATCTTTACAATGGGCTCAAAGATGCCCTTACAAAAATCCTGAAGCAAAAGTAAGTACAAACCAAAAAATATGCATCGTCGACTGTAGCATACACATCTTCATACCAAGAGTCGGAGGCAAGATAGTTCGCATCATCAGAGTTGATATCATCCCCATTAGGCGAAAGAGGGTCGTATCCGTATGCCTCACGAGCAGCATGAGCTTTGGTACGCACATCCTGAAGCTCTACTTCAGATGCCCTCCCGTCGGAATGAAGGGCCTTGTAAACATCAAGCTTGGCCTCAGCGTGAACCCACAACTCATATAAATGACAAGGCACAATAAGATCGCCTGAAACACAAGACGTAGAAGGTTATGAGTGTCGGCACACATCCTCCGCTCTCAGTGATGCCACTTGTCTGGTCAATGCGGATAGCTCCGCCTCCAACTCCTTTATACACCCCTCGAGCCCTGCTACCTTAAGATCGGATGCCTCTTTCTCCTTGGTCCGCTCTGACCTACAAACACAAAGGGTATCTTCCAAAACCGCCGCTTCAGAAATAACAGTCGCCAGTCTATCGGCACTCACACTCAACTCGCCCTTGAGTTCGTTGATCTCCGCCGCCTTTATACCTAATTTAGTAGTTAAACTGGCCATCCTTGCTTGTAGGTCGGAATTCTCAGCCATCACCCCTCTACTTAACTCGAGCTCATGTTCTTTCACCTTAAGGGACGCCTCGAGTTCACTATTGCAGGCGACAACCTTTATGAGATCCTTGTCTCAATCTCAAATCCTCGACCTTGCACCCCAATTGATCCTCCCTCTGTTTAAGCCCTTCGCGAAATAGTTGGAAGTCAGGGTCCTGATTGTAGAAGTCGGCCATCGCACGATGCTTGGTGCGATATTCTTGATATTTAGAAGACATCTTCCCATAGATGGCCGTCCTCTTCCTTTCCCAGCGCTCGTGCTAAATCTCCATGATAAGGGTCTGGCATAACAAGAAAAAGTTAAAACAAAAAGACATGCCGAAAATAACAACACAAACCCAATGACAAAAAGGAAGAGAAAGACAACAACCCGCAAGACCATGCCGACGACGCTCCGAGACAACTCCACATCATTCATCGCTCTAAGCGCCTCGCTCTCGGGGGAAGCACATAAAGGGATAAAATAGACGTCACCTGATCACAGTTCGACAGCAAGTTGTAGTCCCCAGGGATAACTATATGCCGATCAGAGCCCTCCACTCTGACCTCCATATGAGTATGGCATTCTAAAAACTCACGAACATCCCCTGGGTCGACATCCGAACCCGAGCTGCTGCCCTCGATGCGTAGTCCCCCTCCGATGTTAGAAGATGTGCCACTCTCAGTGGAGCGTACGGAACCACCTCCTGGGAGAACCCCTTCTATTTTAGGGACCTCCCCGCCAAGATTGCACTGCTTGTAAATGTGGGCATAAGCGCCGTCTGCCGTCCTACTTTTACAAGTGTCCATGGCCACATCTTTCCCAAGCTCCACTCTCCTCATCTTCCTCAGTAACGACTCGTACCCATTAGAGGATTCATCCGCGAGGTGATTGATCGATATGGAAGAGGCCTCTTCCCTCACGACCATATCACGAGAAGTATCTCCCATCTGTATCGGTTGAGCATGACCCTTCCGGACGGACTCACTCAATGTAAATTGCATTCCTACAGCGACAGGCTGTCAAAATGCAGGGACTGGGGCCCTCTGCCTAGAAGCTCCCGACCTGTTATGGTAAAGAGTCATATCAATGGACAACGGTATACAGTCAAGTAGTGATATAGGTAAAGGCACTTACCAGACGAAATTCTTGGCCCAAAGAGTTTTACGAAAGCAGACCAATCTCGAGTCTCCATTACATGGGGGAGAAGACGGGCTATCCAATCCCTTATACCTATAATAAGGCGAGGTGGACTCCTCACAGCTGCAAACGAGAAATAAACAAACAATAAGGTGAATGAAGAAGAAACAAAGGAGTAAAATAAGTGGCGACATTTACGGTTCTCGTTCCATCACTTCGGGAACCTAGCGGGGTTAGACACGATGTGTGCGATTCAGATAAAGAAGTACTTGTGCCAAAATTTACGACTTGTTCGGTCATCGGTCCCATCCACCATCCCTTTTGTCCCACGGTGCCTCAAATGCACCATGGTACCCCTGTGAAAACTGGATGAAAACAAGTGCAGAAGGTGGTGAATGGTAACCTCACACCCCGCTAACTCCACGTATTTTGTCAACAGCAAGAGTATTTTAAGCGTATACGGGGAAAGTTGAGCTGGGCAAATCTGGTAGAATCGACAAAATTTCTCCGCTAATGGAAGAAGGGGGAAGGAATAACCGATCACGAAATGTTATTCATAAAAAGCACAGTACCCAGGCCTATGGGCTTCCATAAAGTCCCTTCCCACTGGAACCATGTCAACATGAGCGGGAATGTTATATTTTTCACGGAGAGCGTCAATATGAACTTGCTCCATTTCAGGAAACACAGGGATAGGAGTAGGAGGAGGATCCTTAAGAAAGTCGCTTCGAGACATTGGGTGTCTCGGCAGCAACTCCACTACGGTGGGAAAGCTATCCCCCTCCTCTATCGTCACGCCCTCATCGCCAAAAGAGGGCGCCACGGATAACGGAGTGGCCTCAGAAACCCCCTCACGATATCGATGTGTTCTAGGCATCTCCTCGGTGAAAAATGTATTAAAATAACAGAGAAAGCTAAGAACGAAGAACGGGGGAAGAAGAAGCAGAGAAACCATTAGAAGCAAACACGGGGGAGATGAGAAAGAATAACAAAAGACGAAATGGCCAAGAGTTTTTAAAAAAACAAACCCTCCCCCTATTTATAGGATTGGGTGGCACCAGAATCGAAGTGGAAGACTGCAAAATTTCACCGAAATTGAAGTGACAAGCCATCAGCTCTTGTCTCGAAAACACGTATAATGATGATGCATGTGGAGATGGCATCATTCCCCGATAAGACGCGCCACCCAAGGTCTTGTTGAGCATGTTAACCCCCCACTGTTGGCCAAGTCATAAAGCTCCGTGAAACCAAATTTCTCCATAAAAAATGGACGGTGTCCGCTTATCAAGGACGCACTAGGTTGCAATCTCGACAAGCGGAGGGACTAACTGTATGGGTCCAAATTTGGATGACCACAACCATTGACAAATACAACAGAAGATGAGATCTTCATAGCTTGATGCCCTGCAAAGGACGACAAATAGCGAACAGGGGACGTATGACTTTTGCAGTAGTGTAGGCCCAACAGGGGGCATTAGGAATATACTCGCGAATATTCCCTATGGTATATTTTCTAGGGTTCAGAAGGGGGTTGTCCGTTATATACAGTGGGAAAAATACCTTGTTGAAGGACTGGGGACTTTTTCAGCTAAGAATTCTGATTGTAATAACTTTTCTACATTAAAGATTGGCGTTCTTAATGTGCGATCACTAACTTTCATAAGGTCAAGAAATATTTCCCATTGTGTTCATCTTTTATACCTTTTGTTCTAGAGTTCATTATACTTAGCTAAGATTTACCCCTTCATTCTCTTTGATTAATTTATTCAAAAATGTTCAAATATCTTTTGAGTCAAACAACTATATCAAAGCGTATAAAGCACATTTCTCCTAACAGATGTACCATGTGCAAACTAGCTAATCAATGGCCTGAACTGAACTTCAAGAGGAGTCTATGTTGAAAAAGAAGCGTGTGCCAATTTACCATTGTCGTGCAAATGACCAACCAAAATAATTTTAAATCAAGAAAAATTGATCGAACTCTCTATAAATCCTATAAAAGTGAATACAGTATGAGAAAAAAACTATACTAGTAAACATTAATTTTAGGAGCATATAATTATAAATATGTATAGCATGTGAAAATAATATCACAATTGAGTCGTCTTTCTGAATTATAATGGTAAATATTGTAGCACAATTTTGACAGTGTGCCAAAAAATAAAGAATAGGCCGCCATTAGAAACACCACTTCACGTCCGATTTGCATGTGCAAACATACAATTTCTCCTCCAACCACGATAAAACATCCCATTAAAGCAGCAAGTGTTTTAGGATTCTATTTCTAATATGAAATAATATGTATTTATTATCTGCAAACTACAACTAAATATGACATGTGGCACTTACTTGAAAATCAAGGTTTGAGAGAACAAGGACGGTCGAGTAACTTATGGATCTTTATAAAGGTAGGAGGCTACATAGGTTAATTCTTCTAACACTTATGCCACAACGGGCTTGGTTTGTTTGAAATTAGTAAAAATAGTACGGGCTAGTCAGTTTGCGAACTGGTAATTATAAAATAGTCGGCATTTGCGAAGGCATTGAAAAATAATTAGTGCTTTGCTGAAACACGAAAAGTTTCAGCATAATGTGCGGGATTATGGAGCTCCTGCGTATAAACTTTCAGCATATTATATTGGAACTCCAACACATGTATAAACTTCCAGGCTCTAGCATATTATGTCATACAAGTAATAAAGTGATAAATCAAGAGTCGAAGCCACAAAGACTTGTGTTAACTACCAACTATTTCACCAAGATTATTATTTAGTCAAGTTAATTAGAGTTTGAAAGTGTAACTATACTAAGTAATAATTCTAACAAGTACCTAACAAATCAAGCAGCAAAATGATTATTGTGTATTCAGAAGAGATGAATATTCAAGGGTTGGGATCGATCACTAATCCTATTTTATTATAATTAACTCTCCCTTTCACAATTCGCTCATGGTTACTAATTACGGAAAAAGGTCATATATATCCCTCTACTAGCCAAAAATAAGCTACATATGTCCTCCGTTATACTTTTTGATCAAAATTGTCCCCACCGTTCAAGTCTCTTGTTCAAAATACCCCTCTATCGTCAAATTCCAATTTTAAAAATAAAAAGCCACGTGTCAGAGTCTTATTGGCTAAACTAAACCCACTCCCCTTTTTCTTTGACCCAGTACCCGCCCAAATGTCTCACCTGTCATCTTCCCAGTCTCACCCTTTCCTCTTTCCAAGATTCCGAGCTCGTAACAACAACTTCTTCCTCCCTGCAAAGTTTGCACCAACCACGAAACACATGATCCATCTCATATATACCAAAGCAGATTAAGTGAAAAAACCATATGAAAAAAATTCTATTTTAAAAACACTCAATTAAGCAAAATCCAAAGAAAAACAAACAGAATGGAAGATATGAAATGCTCATCTTGTCATTCCCCAGTAGTTTCACAAATGGAACAAAAAAGTACGAAAATACCCATCTAATCATTTTCCTCAATTTTCATCTAAAGGCAATGATCACGCCCAAGTATATCCTCTAAATAGGATTCTGCGGACGCTGCAAGTAAAACCTGAGTATTACGCCCAGGGTCGAATCCACAGAGAGTCAACCTATCAACTGCTACCTTTAGACCCACTA
>MU672118.1:253795-271224 GCA_026770625.1 Nicotiana glauca
TATATATATATATATATATATATATATATATATATATATATATATATATATATATATATATATATATAAAAGCTAAATATCAGCAGGATTATGACCTCCTGCATATAAACTTCCAGCATATTATGATGGATCCCTAGGACATTATAAAATTCCAGCATAAAATTCCAGCATATTATGCTGGATGCTCATATGTAAAAAAATTCTTCCTGCATATTATGCTGAATTATTTCCTGAGTTTTAACAGTATTTTTATTTAAAATTTGTATGTTACATGAAAAATGACTAAATTTTAATTACTTTTGAAATTATGGCTATTTTTCAGGGGCATTTGCATCTATACCCGCCTTTTGGGTCACGTTTTATCTTGAGCTCCGCTTTGTAAAAAAAAATTATAAACGTACCCACTTTTTCGTGTAACTTTAGCATACGGGGCTGAAGTAGCAAAGACAATCACACAAAACTTCAGCGTTCTAGTAGATGGGACTGAAGTAGCAAGTGTGCTAAATCAGGTGTGCTGAAGTTTTTGCTGAACTTAAGCATAGTAGCTGAAGTTGTTTTCGTTTGTAATTGCTGAAGTTTTTATTTTATAATTGGCGAACTTCAGCTCTAGAGCTGAAGTTTTTATTTTTGTAACTGGTGAACTTCAGATCTAGAGCTAAAGTTTTTATTTTGTAACTGGCAAACTTCAGCTCTAGAGCTGAAGTTTTTGTTTTTGTAACTAGTAAACTTCATCTCTAGAGCTGAAGTTTTTGTTTTGTAACTGTCGAACTTCAGCTCTAGAGCTGAAGTTTTTGTTTATAACTGCCGAACTTCAGCTCTAGAGTTGAAGTTTTACTGGAAAGAAAGAACTGTCATCATTGTGTTATAATACTTCGCGTTCAAATATACAAGCTTCATTATAAGTTTCTACGTACTGTTCTTAATTAGAACCTTGAACCTTGATAGATTAAGTTTGCTAAAGGGCAGTACTAACTCTATATTTACTACGTCGTCGTCAACCTTAAGTATATGCAACACATATACTGGATAAAGAGAGGAGATGGATCGAAACTTGGTTTTCTTCTTAATGTTAGCAGGGAGACGAGTACTCTCTTCTTCTATGTCATTTACTGGATCATTTTCACAATCAACGACAAGGAGGAGAAGGAGGAGGAGAAAGGGGTTAAAGTTATTTAAAAAATAAGTACAAATTAAAATTTTAAAAAAATAATAGATATAGATTAAATGAGGGCCGTCCTCAATTTTTACTATATTTTTGAGCCGACTTTTTTCCTTGAAATTAGTCTTCTAACTATGTCGGCCCAGCTCATTCGTGACGCATGCCCAGATGTAAGCCCAAACAATTTCTAAGCCTAATTCCACAACTATATATATAGGGATTTCTCTTGCTTGCTTCTTTACAGGCCGCAGTTCAATAGCAGGGACCAGCCATGGGAAGAAGTAAGTCACTTTGCCCTAATACCTATTTCTCATTTTAAAGCCAATTACTATCTTCTTTTACATTACAATAATTACTTTGCAGATCTGAAAAACGGGCTCTTACACATATCTCCATTCTGAATTGAGTTCAAGTTCAATGCGTTTTAGTATTTCGGATATTATATATGTATATGATTGATTTTTGTTCCATGTTTAGTAATTAGATCATTTCTGAAACGGTGCTGGATAAATAGGTAGTTTATATCATGTTTCGTACAAAATTATTGGCTTTTAGTTCAATCGTTTAATAACAAATATAGCTATGATAAAATGGTTAGCTTGAAAATGGAATTTTCTGGCAAAATTTATTTATCCCTTTTTTTTTTTCCAATACCCATTTTTGTACTTTTACTTTCAAAGCAATCTCTCTTTTCCAATTCAATAAAGACTGAGTTGCGAGAAATTGTAAATTCTTTTATTTTTTCTGAAATTGAGTTAAAAATACGTATTGTGTTTGTAAGAGGATTGTGAGCTTGTGAAATGAAAGGATCTGTCAAAGAAATATCTTTTCCTACTGTGTGCGTGAATTGATTTTTCTTTGCACAATCACATAGTGAAATAGGTGATGAAATGTGACTTAGTTGAGTTTATTTTTATCCAAGAACAGGAGCTTTATATTTGACTAGCCTTGATCATTATTTTGTTATTAATTGTGGCTACATGTATGATATTCAGAGCTCCTCCAGTCTTGACATAGCTTTTCAGCATAGATTATATTGTAATGATAGTTTTTTGGTGCCACTATGTGACCTGGTATTCGTCTTTCCGCAGCTCATTTATAGTTGGCCCTCTGTCTAATGACTTGGATTCTTTTGTGCAGGACCGGCAAGATGTTACCGCCAGATTAAGAACAAGCCTTACCCAAAATCACGGTTTTGCCGTGGTGTCCCTGATCCAAAGATTAGGATCTATGATGTGGGCATGAAGAAGAAGGGAGTTGATGAGTTTCCTTTCTGCGTGCACTTGGTCAGTTGGGAGAAGGAGAATGTCTCAAGTGAGGCACTTGAAGCTGCCCGTATTGCTTGCAACAAGTACATGACCAAGTCTGCTGGGAAGGATGCCTTCCACCTTAGGGTCAGGGTTCATCCTTTCCATGTTTTGCGTATTAACAAGATGTTGTCGTGTGCTGGAGCTGATAGGCTCCAAACTGGCATGAGGGGAGCTTTTGGTAAGCCACAGGGTGTTTGTGCTCGTGTTGCCATTGGTCAGGTTCTTCTCTCTGTTCGCTGCAAAGATGGAAACAGTAACCATGCACAAGAGGCTCTGCGTCGTGCAAAGTTTAAGTTTCCTGGCCGACAAAAGATCATTGTCAGCAGAAAGTGGTATGTATTTTATCTGGGTTCACTTTATTTTTATTTTTTTTATGTTTCTGCGTTATGTTTGAATTGTACTTTTCCATTCTAAGGATTATTCTGTTATTTACTATTGGCTTGTAGATCGTACTATTTTTCACTTGCTTAGTTATTCAGATTAGGGAGATTAATTCTACAGTGACATCCTGCATTAAATTTCACTAATTTATGTCTTTCAATGCCAAGTTGTCTTGTAATCGGAGGTTTTGCCCTTTTTTTCTTTTCTGGAGATGAGCTATGCAGTCCTGTTTTTCATCGTGAGACTTATAAAGTTGCACGATATCTTGGTTTTTTTAGCTATCTCATCGTAGTTTTGAGTTCAGTCCTCTATTTCTCAGTCCAAAACTTAGTACTATCCAGAGTGTTAAGCAATCCATTTTACCTTCCTGTTTGAAGTTAGATGATTGAACATGGTCAATATTGGTCATTTTAGATGCTCAGTTGGAAAATTTGTACTTGAACCTCACCTGTGGTATCTCTGATTCAGGGGGTTCACTAAGTTTAGCCGTACCGATTATCTGAAATACAAGTCAGAGAACCGCATTGTCCCAGATGGTGTCAATGCAAAGGTTTGTTCTCTCTTCTTAACCTTTTTTCTTAATAAAAATATATTTTTGTTTTGTTCATATATAGATCTTTTTGCCAGTGGTAATTTGCTTGTTAGAACTTATTCCTTTTCTTTTGTTTTTTGCAGCTTCTTGGCTGCCATGGTAGACTTGCTGCACGTCAACCTGGAAGGGCCTTTCTAGAAGCTGTTTAGCAAATTGAAGTGGCATAATGCTACAGATAGCACATTTAGGTTCCTACTTCTGTAGTTCTGTTGATTGAAAATTTGTGACTCGAGCTTCTGTCTATGCATGAACCTTATTAGGTATCCAGGTATCCAATTGAACATTTTTCAGTTATATTCTGTCTTTGAACTAACTAAGAGCTTATATCTTCCCGACTTGTGGGAATACACTGGGTATGTTGTTGTTTATTCTGTCTTTGAACCGTCTCTTACAACTAAGAGCTTATATCTTTGTCGAATTGATACCTCTCAAATCTCAATGCACGCAGCGTAAGAACACCTTCTTATCTGCCTCTTCAACTAATTAATTCTAAGGATTTTAATGTTTGCCCATGAAAGTTAAGAATGCCTGTTTACGTTTATTCCCAAAGAATTAGTTTCGTAACTTCGTTCAATCAGTACGTAAAAATGAATGAGCACATCTGAAGAAATAGCCAACGGCTTGCTATAAACTAGTGTATTTTATCCACTGCATTACAACAAAACAGTGAATGAAGTCAACTTTTACGCCATCCCCGCCTTCCAAGATGCTATCCCAGAACGGTCAAACACAGCAAACATGGCCATAAGATGACAAAGACGAAATTGGGTTCTTATCGCGGTTCATGGTCAATTTCTTATTTTCTGGTATACACCAGACAACAGAGCAAGCATTGGCCTAGTCATTTCATTCCATTAAAAGAACAAGCATGCCAAGAAAAGCTATAGCTTATGATCATCACTTCTCATACTTAACCCACACTTCAATGCTAAGATGAAAGGGCAACACAGCACCACTGAATGAAACATTTTTTTGATGAAGTAAGATCTCACTATTGCCAATGGAGCTCGACTCTTAGAGATAAGAGCTAAAGATATCCATCTTCTTCTACAAAAAAAAGTGTTTTTCTTTATTAAAATCACCACTGTCATAACAGCACCACTACCGTCATTAATTTTTAGAGCAAAACCCACAAACACTATAGCCCCCTTTTCACACAAAATTCAATTAAAAAATAGATTTTTGAAGTCAAAGAAAGAATCAACAGATCTAGAAACAAAATTATGGAAACAAATAGAAACCAATCATTGATTCATTAGCAGATCTAAAAAGGTTAAATCTTGGAGGAGATGACTAATAATTTAGAACTTGGATCTAGCTCTTCAATTATTGTTGTGTTTGAGAGTTTAATCTATGAAGAAGACAAAGTGGGTGGCAAGGGGAAGAGGAAAATGGGTGGGGTGGTGGGTGTGGAAAAGAGACCAAATTATTTGGAGATGAAATAATTAAAAGTAGAAAAAATAATAATTAACTCAAAAAAAGTCTAAAAGTAAAAAAGGCTGGACATATGGCATTTAAGTAATGATTAAGACCCAAAAGTTCTACATTCACCCGCCTCTTTTACGTGTAAAGCACGCGCGCGCTATCTGTCAAATGTGGTGTGTACTAGATACACTTTCGAAAGGCTGCGTGTGTAATGTTATTATCGTCCACAGAAAGTGTGTAAGGGAGATTTGGGCCATAGGTAAGGTGGTAACTTATGTATTTTGCCTTTTGAAAGCAATCTCAGCGAGTCATTTAGTTCCCAGTCTTGGATATCTCTTCTGAACTGCAAGTCCCACGAGTTATCTTGCCAATAGTGCTCAATAGTTGAATCCTTATTGCTAGCCAATAGAAATAGACTTGGGTGTTCGTCTTTCAGGATCTCTGACCCTAACCATCTATCTTTCCAGAAAGAAATATAAGTTCTATTCCCAAGCTTGAGTGATGACTTGAGTTGAAAGTCACCCCATAACTTTGAAATGTGTTTCCATGGCCCAGAACCATGTGGCAGCCTACTCTGTCTAGTACACCAATTGTTTGCCACCCCATATTTTGCTTGTATTACAACTTTCCACAGCTCGGGGTTCTCCATGTTGTACCGCCAGTGCCATTTCATTAACAAACTCTTGTTGTGTAAAGGGAGATATTTTATTCCCAGCCCTCCATGCACTTCGGGGAGAATAACTCTTGGCCATTTAACCAAATGGAATTTGTGAGTTTGACTATTTCCTTCCCATAGAAAATCTCTCCGTAGTTGATCAAGTCTCCTTTGGACCTTAGCTGGGATTGGAAACAGGGACAAGAAGTAGGTAGGAATGCTATCCAACACACTATTGATGAGTGTAATTCTACCACCCAGAGAAAGATGCTGCATTTTCCAGGAAGCTAACTTTTTTTCAAAATTTTCAATTACTCCATGCCAGATACCTAGAGCTTTGTATCTAGCTCCCAGCGGAAGAACCAGATATGTTGTAGGGAAAGAGCCCACCTTACAACACATTACTTCCGCAAGCTCTTCCAAGTTTGGAACTGAATTGACTGGGTAGATGATGCTCTTCAACATGTTCATGTGTAGGCCTGAGATAGCTTCAAAAATCATAAGTGTAAGATTGAGGTATAAGACCTGTGATTTTTCAGCTCCACAAAAAATCAAAGTATCATCTGCATAGAGCAGATGTGAGACTGTAACAGAGTTGCCATCTGCACTTCGCACCTTGAAACCATCTAGCCAATGAAGCTGGTTTGCTTTATCTAACATTTTGCTAAGCCCTTCCATAGCAAGGATAAATAAGAGAGGAGATAGAGGATCTCCCTGTCTGACGCCTTTTTGGGGAGAAAAGAATCCAACTGGTCCACCATTGATCATGATTGAGTACATCACTGTAGTGATACAAAATCTGATCCATCTAATCCAACATTCACCAAATCCCATCCTTCTTAGTGTATTTATCAGATAGGTCCAATTAAGTTGATCAAATGCCTTTTCTATGTCAAGTTTGAAAAGTAGACCAGGTTGCCCGAATTTCATCTTCCAATCCAATATCTCATTAGCTATAAGAGCTGCATCTGTGATCTGTCTATTTTTTATGAAAGCATTTTGATGACTAGACACCAATTTTCTTATCACCCTTTTTAACCTTTCTGCTAAGAGTTTGGAGGCAATTTTGTAAACACTACCAATCAAACTAATTGGCCTGTAATCTCTCGGCTCAGTGGCTCCTTTCTTCTTCGGGATTAGTGCTATAAAAGTGGCATTGCATGATCTAACTAGGTTGCCATTCTGGTGGAAGTGCTGAAGGGCTCCCATAATATCATCCTTGATCACCTCCCATGCTTTCTGATAGAATGCCATAGTGTATCCGTCCGGACCTGGAGCTTTATCAGGTGCACAATTCTTAATTACAGCCAAAACCTCTGCCTCTTCAAATGACCTTTCTAGCCATACTTTCTCTTCCCCATTTAATGTTGTTACACCTTCCAGTCTTATAGTAGGTCTCCAACTTTCATTCTCGGTGTAGAGCTGTTGTTAAAATTCTAAAATCTCACCCCTAATTAGATCTTTATCTTCAGTGATGTCATCCCCCACTTTGAGTCTATCAATACAATTAGTTCTTCTGTTGGAATTGGCCACCTTATGAAAGAATTTGGTGTTTCTATCCCCTTCTTTGAGCCACAAGCATCGAGATTTTTGTCTTCAAGATACTTCTTCTGCTCTAGCCAGTTGCTGAATTTCCACTTGGAGTTTCATAATGTTAGCTTTTTTTTCCTGGGATTGAGCTCTTCCTTCTGTTTGTTGTTGCAAGAGAGAAAGCTCCTCTAATGCTTTTCCCCTTTTCACTGCAATGTTGCCAAATTCTTCTCTATTCCAGATAGTAAGGTCTTTCTTCAGGAGCTTCAATTTTTGCACCAAAATAAAGTCAGGAGTGCCGTTGACATCATAATTCTGCCACCATATCTTGATCTTTTCCAGGAAACCTTCTATATTGAGCCACATGTTTTCAAATTTAAAGTAGGATGGGTTAGAGTCCCAATCCCCACTCTCCAGCACGATAGGGTTGTGATATGATATAACTTAGGAAGAGCAATTTGCTTAATCTTTCGAAAGGTAGCATTCCACTCAAATGATATAAAGAACCTGTCTATTCTTGAGGCTTGGATATTAACCTCCCCTCCAGACCAAGTGAAGTAAGCTCCCTGTAATGGTAAATCTACTAAGCATAGATCCTGGATGACATCAGAGAATCCCCTCATGGCTTGTGATCTTCTTACACAATTGTGCCTTTCACTTTCAAATTTACAAAACGTTGAAATCACCTCCAATCACCCATTGTTCATCCCATAATCCTCTAACAACTCCCAATTCATGCCATAATCCTCTAACAGCTCCCAATTCATGACATCAGAGAATCCCCTCATGGCTCGTGATCTTCTTACACAATCGTGCCTTTCACTTTCAAATTTACAAAACGTTGAAATCATCTCCAATCACCCATTGTTCATCCCATAATCCTCTAACATCTCCCAATTCATGCCATAGTTCTTCCCTTTCCCAGTTTGAGTGTGGACCATACACCCTTGTGAAACAAAATCTGAAAGTCTCATGTGTGTTCTCAAGTATACTTGATATAGAGTGAGTTCTCTATTGGATTTCAATGGAGTTCCACTGTCTTTTGTCCCACATCATAACTATCCCTCCCCTAGTGCCACTGGCTTTGAGTTCTGCCCATTTAACCCATCTGTTGCCCCAAAATTGCCTTGCTAGAATTCCATTCCAATCTTCAATCTTTGTTTCTTGCAAACAAAGAATATCCGGCTTCTAATCTCTAATGATTTGATAATATCCCACTTCCTGTTGTCATTCAACCCATTCACAATCCAACTGAGGATTTTTGTTTTCATCCAGAAAAAGATTGGTATTTCCTCCCCTTGTTCTTCTTTTTTCCCCATCATAATTCACCAAGGATACCAACCTTTTCACTTATGTTTCCCCTTTCTTTTTTGACTTTCTTTCTCCTTCTTTGGACTTCTGGTTTTTCAATTGAAGTTGTCTCTTTTCCTCCATCCTTAGAACCATCTCTAAGATTTCATGTTCAAACCCTTTGAAATTAACTTTGAATGCCTTGCTTGCTTTTCCCATGACTAATTTAGTCCATTTTGATGTCTCAATTATTGTAGGGTTCTGAATTTGATCACCAGAATCATACCAGGGAAGAGAGAGATAATCACTAGTTGATTGTAATGAGAATTCTGAATATGAATCGGTAAGAGGAAAAGGAGTAAGACCAGAGATGGATTTTGGCATGCAGAGAGAGAAAGTATTGTGCTCAGCTTCATCGTCCGCTTCAGAATCATGGGTGGAGGTTGTTGGTTGGTCAGGCCTCGTATTAATGTTCAGGGAAGGCATAGTAGTGATTGGTTTAGAATTAAAAGGGCCATTTGCCTTCTAGATTTTTATTCCTTGTTTAATTTGGGCTTGTTTTTTTTTTATTCCTTTGCTCCCTCTTAAAACATTTGGGCTTTTTAGATTAATAGGCCCAATCCATGTTCTTTGTTTCAGAGGGTCCAGAACTATCCTTTTTAATTTGCAACTGGACCGGAGTAGGTTGAACTAGAGGACCGGTTCTCTGACCTAATTCAAAATTTAGGTTTTGAGTGACACCCACGTGGCCTCTCACGTGTCTAACATCAGCTACAACTGGCTTTTTGGACATCGAGGTACCCACCTCTGTATCCACTGTCTTTGGAACTCCGGCAACCCGATTTCTGCTAATTTGACAATAATCATCTGGCACAATTGAGACCCAATATTTCCAATCTCCAACTTCTACCTCCACCCTAGAAGGAGGTTCTGAGAGAGAGACTTTAACGCATATTCTAGCCCAAACATATTCGATTTGTTTTTCGTTTCAACATCCACTGCAACGAACCCACCACAAAGATCTCTAATGGCTTTGAAAGTACCTTCTGACCATGCGTGAAGAGGAACACCCAAGGCTCTAATCCATACATGTTCTGAGTTCACCTTGTTCATCTGCGTGCCGGACACCGGAGACCACCATCCCAGTGAAAGTCTTCTCCCATTCCAGAACCATTCACCTTCTTTAACCCTTGTGGCCTCTTGTTTTGAAGGAATGTGGAAGAGGAATTGATTGTGAGAGAGATGTGTAACTCTGAGACCGGCTGTGACTTGCCATCTTTTTGTGAACCAACTTTGAATCACTTCTGGTTTTGGTGATGCACTAAATGGGTCGTTAAAGGTCCCAATCAAACAGTTAGAAAGGAAACCTGAGCTGTTGTTGTTTGCATCTGGATTAACTCTGACCATTTTATCCACCACCTTTGCAGCATTTAGACCGCTTGCCGGCCATTCTTGTATCATTGCGGCATTTGTATATGATAACTCCGGCGTGGTGCGTCGCAAGATGATTTGTGGTTTGCCTAGGAACTGAAGAATTCTCCCAGCAATATCCCTCCATCGTGTATTATATCCAATTTCTGGGATAATGATTGAACCCTTCTTGTTGTCTACTATCCACGATTCTATTCGCACGAATCGACCGTAGCCATTGAAATACCCTGTATATATACGCCTGTATTTTTCTCCCCCGTCTTCTGCAAAGGTCTCCGGTTCCCAGAGAGGCATGTTAAAGCTGCTCGCAAACCCATCTGAGGAAGATTTCGCCAATCTTCAATCTGCTTGTAAAACGACGTCCCTTTTCAATCAGGAGAAACCATCTGTTAACATTCTCACTAATGTCTAAGACTTCAAAAGATTTTTCTCCAGCTAAAAAGAACAATTTCTTTTCCATGATGAAAGAGAAATTTAACAGAAAGGGCCATCGGAGAAAACCATCGGAAAAGATTCCAAAACTTTCACGTTTCCCAAGAGAGAGAAAAAGTCTTCTTTATAGTTCTCAGCACCACTGAATGAAACATTTCTTTCATGGGATGTAATAGCAAACATATGAGAGGGTTTATGAACTCATTTCAAACTCAAAACTCAGTACAAGATTCAGAATGCATAAACGTTTCAAAAAGACCATATAGCAACTAGATGCATTTAATAGGCCATAAAAGTAAATATCCTCAAAATGATGGTAGAAGTTCCAAAACATGACTTATTTCCTGTTCAAAACAGAAATAGAAATAGTGGTCCTCCCCATACAAATGACGAACAGAACTTTAGTATCTGTGTTCTAACTTCTCCTTCTCCTTGAAGTGCTGCACGTACCTGCATGCATAAAGAAACACCATGGATACGAACTAAGCAACCATACACACACATGCACACATTTAAGGTGAAAGGGGTGAGGGGATCTGACTCAAAAAGCTCAAGCCAAGAGAAGATAAAAACAATGACCAGAACCTCCTAATAACCTTCAACTGTCTAGTGTACCTAGTCAGTTTACTCTACGTCTGAATGCAGCTCAAATACAAATCCAGATTGAAATCTTATTCTTCCGATAAATTAAAGCTTAAGAAAACTGAAGATTTTCGAAGCAGTCACTTTCACTTGCTTGGAGACAACAAAGTTGAACAGAATAAAGCAAATGGAGGAGGAACAAGTTAATTACATTTATTTTGACCATAGAACGACTGTGAAGAGAACAAAAAAACCGAGATTAAGCCCCCGTTTGGCCACAAATTTTGCCAAGATTTTTTTTATAGATTTTATCCATGTTTTGGCAGATTTTGAAAACAAAATTTTCAAATCCCAAAACTAGCTCTAAACCTGTTTTTGGCCCAAAATATTACTATTGAATTTTTTTTAACAATTTCAAAAATGACCCCAAACTTTTGTATTCTATAATAAAGCCCACCATCTATTATGACCCAACTAATCCACCAGCTAATAATCATTTTAATTTGGATTGATGGATCTTGTAATATTACTGAAATGTGACGAATTATAGTGGCTAGTAATTGTGTTATTAGCAGTTGATATTAAAATATCAAAATATCATGTTATGATTTTAAGATAGTGTATTATGTAGTTCATTATAAAAAGTAATAATTTTTTTCCGAACTTATCTATGCTCAGAACTATGAGTTGTGATAATGATACTGAATGGCATTGATGAAGGTTATGCATATACAGGATTAGCAAGTTTGTTTGGTATTTTTGATAGTTTTAAGAGCTTATGGGTATAAGTCATATTTCATGTTTTTTTCAAAAAAAGTGAAACATGTTTTGAAAAATTATGTCCAAACAGATTTTCATCTTCAAACTAAACTTCACCCAAATAAAAAATTTTAACACAAATTTGGGAATCCATGGCCAAACGCTAGCTAAGTTTCAGTTAAAGAAACATGATATAAGTAGAGCTGTAAACTTGCTAATATGTTATTGACCTATTTACTAGTATAAATACTTATGAGAAAGTATATGATAATCTAACTAGTGTATCTCAAATATACATTTTAGCCAATGAAACTAACTTCATCTAGTTACTAGTGTTAAATATTTTTATATCATCGCATTTTATTATAAAAAAAGATTATATTACTGCATATAACTCTTTTCTAATAAAAAATAATTTGAGATCAAACTGATGCTTAAGCTTGTATGCTATACTGAGCATCCTTTTTCTACTCAAAAGAACCAATGTGTAACACTTTCTCACCACCCCCAGCCAAAAGAAGAAAGAAATAAAACTTTACACAGCATGAACGACGCAAAACAAAGCAAAACCTTATTAACCTTGCCTTTTCAATCGGTAATTAGGTTGAAAGCCCACTGATCTCAGCTTAAGAAATTCAATACTTATAGAAGCAAATATTTTCAACAAGCTTAAATTGCCATTGCGCAGTTGTCTTTTATCTAAATAAATGATCAGAAGATTCACATTCTGCAAAGGCTACACATATCTCGTTGGTCGTCTACACAGCTACCTCCAGACACTCTGATAAGCCGACAGGGGTGTTTGGCAATCATGGTCTTATGGCTATTCTAACGGCTCTCTACTGGTCATATCTTATATTCCAACCAAAGCATGAGCGACTAAGTTCCCATTTTAAGAGATCTCTTACCATCTACCTAAGTCGGATTCAAAGTATCCGGTGGAATAGCAACTAAATTTCCATTCTAGATGATTTTTCCCATCTACCTAAGCCGGCTAGCAGATATCCGGTGAAATAGCAATTAAATTCTCATTCTAGTTGATTTCTTCCCATCTACTAAGGTAGCAGGTACACGGTGGAATAATCGAGGTGCGCGCAATCAGAGGCACGGACACCATCGTCATTAAAAAGAAAAAAAAAACTAAGCTCCTAAGGTACAGCCTTCGGTTGGACTTGCCATACATTTCCGTCGTTTTATCCTAACAACATATCCGAAAACATATATTAAGCAGGCAAAAGTAATTAAATTCAAGCTAGATGCTCCAAGGCTTATTGTTGCATATTGAAATTGAAATGGATCTGAAGATATTAATGATTCATACAGCCAATTAATTTAGTATTAAGGCACAGTTAATTGATTTATTTATTTACTGGAATACTTACGAGTAAGTGCCGACGAGAGGAGCGAGCAAGAGAGTAGCGCTGATCCAATTCTCAGAGACTTTGTGATGGATTTTACCTGGAAGGTCCTTCCATAGACCTGGCATTACTTTCTGTTGAAATGGAGATAAAGCGTAGACAACTGCTTTCAGTTTAACTGGTTGTTTCCCCATCTTAGCTTAGCTGAATTTTAATGGTGATTTATCCGATCGATTGATTCGATGAAAAAAGCTGGGGCTTGAGATTGGGGAAGAATGATATTGGCATTTGGTAGATGGATGAGGAAATTTCTTCTTCCAGAAAATTCGTTTGGGCTTTCTTGTGGGCTAAACAAGTGTAGCCCAGCCCATCTTGAATCACTTAGTTTTCTGGGCCAAGTGCACATATAGCCATGTTAAAATAGCACGGTCTAGCTAGTTTTCGGACGGATCATTTAAAAATAGCTACCGTTTGCTAAGTCATTGAAAAATAGCCAATTTTGCTGCAACAGGCACCAGTCCAGCATAATATACTGGAGTTCGATGCACCTGTGTATGAACTTCCAGCATATTATGCTGGATCGGTATGCTTTGCTGGCTCCAGTATAATATACTAGAGATTGGAGCACCGGTGCTCCAAACTCCAGTATATTATGCTGGACCGGTATATTATACTGGAACTCCAGTATATTATGCTGGAGTATTTTTTTGGATTTTGAATAGTATTTTCGTTCAGATTTATCTTTACATAAAAAGTGGCTAAATTTCGATTACTTCTGAAACCGTGACTATTTTTGAATGACCACTTGTAAATCTGGCTATTTTTTAATTTTTCACTAATTCTCGGGGATGTTATATAGAGATTAACCAGTATTTATTTTATCCTAAAATTTTAAATTTTAAACTAGAAACCTTAACTTCACGACAATTCATAATATTTTCCCTAAATAGCAGCTATTCAGAGTGACTACATGATGTGATTTCTACTAATTTTTTGTCGAAAGAAAATAATGAGAGTATATTCATAGTGAATAATTTTACGAAATCAAGACATATACTTAGGGGTGTGCATTCGAATCGGTTTATCGATAAATCGAATCGATTATTTGTTATCGAAATCGAAATCGAAAATATCGAAACCTTATTGAAACGATAACGATAAGCATATGTACAAATCGATAATCGATAAGTAATTATCGATAAGGGACCCATAGACTGTAGACACTTGTTAAATAAGTAATTACCTATTTGTGTAGATTAATATAACATACAGAATGTATATATATTCCGCTACTATTTTGAAAGCGGCTATACAATATTATTTTCCCTATTCTATACCATTTCCTTTACCCTAAGTCCCTTACCATATTATTTCCTCTACCATATTTAAGGAATGATCATATTTAAAGATCAAGGGAATGAAGTTCAAATTAATGAAAAACAGAATTAGCCGTGATGATGTGTTTTGTTTTGTTTTTTTTTTTTATACCGTTGGAGTGTTGGTGACATACATTTGATCCCTTACTTTAGTTTTGGTGGATGTGCTTGTTGACACAATTTTTATATTATAAATGGTGTTTGTCTTATTTTAGCTTCTTTTTGTCCATATTAGTCAGACACGTTTATAGCGATATACTTTCCGTGGAATCCCGCAAATTTTCTTATGGTGTAATCGATAACCGAATCGATAAGCCCCCAAAATCGATAAATCGAAATCGAAAAAATCGAAACCTTATTGAAACGATAACGATAAGCATATGTACAAATCGATAATCGATAAGTAATTATCGATAAGGGTCAAAATCGAATCGATAAATCGAATGCACACCCCTATGATATACTATCCGATTATAACAATTTATTACTCTATTATTTACTCAATTGTCAAAATATCATATTAGATTTGCTAAAAGAAATTATGTGTTTGTAAACATCAAGTTAACCTGGTTTAATATGTAAAAATGGTAAACATTTTCCTCCTTACTAAAAGTAGTAAACAATTTTAATGCACAAAAGTTAAACTCTTTAAAAATACACCTAATGCAGTATTATTTAGGATTAATTTTCAATTTTTTCAAAAATTTAAATGTTTTAACTTTTTAATTTTTTTTAGGTAGAGATGAGAATAGTTTCTTTAAATAAAAAGGGGAAGCACGATCCTGCATTTTCATTCAAGGGGTGTGTTGTAAGCAACATACCCTAACGCAAGCATCATTGGTGATTGCATGACTCGAACCCGTGACCTATAGGTCACACAAAGACAACTTTAAGACGGGAATAGTTTCTTGAGCTTGAATAAATATTCACTACTACTGGTTAAATCTAAATCAAACTAATGTCATCTTCAGAAGGGGAGCAATAATGGAGTGGACTGTAGCTTCTGCAGTTATAGAATAACATGGTCTTAAATCCATATCATAGGATTTACCTGGAGCAATCTATATTTTAACACAGGATGTAATAAGTCATAAATTACAAATCCCAACAAGGAGAGGAGAAAAAGAAAAGAAACCACCTTTGTCAACTAGCTTTGTCAATAACAAACAAATCAAATAATCACTCTACATTAACAACAAACAACTACAGTCAAGAAATCAGTTTGATGTTGTCTTCAGTCTGCTGCATTTCTTTGTCACATACTATTTTCGTCACGTTAAAGGCACATAACTTAGCTGCATTTAGGTCTAAAGTCGCCAAGCCGCTATGCAAATGCACCATCACTAACAGCTACGCCCTAGTCCCAAGCGTACAGATGCACCACGAATTGGAAAAAAACTTAGCATCCATCACCAACCAGTTTTGGCTCGTTTCATCCCGCTTGAATTAAAAGGAGATACACTACCCCTTGGTTGGGGGCTCTCTTCTCTAAAATTGTTATTCAGCACAGCAAGTTCTCTAAGCTGTTGCCTTTTATACAAGTCCTGCGACTCGTCCTGCAATTCCAGGCCCATAAACATGAAATTAGCAATATATTCCTTGAAATTCTAACACCAATTTTCTGACCTACCTTTTTCAACGTATATAGTCGATCACCATGTTGACTCAAACTAAGATGACGTAGAGGCAGGGGTGGATCCAGCTTAGTAGGTGTGGGTTCCCGGGAACTCAGTAGCTTTTGCACATACCATATATATGTATTGAAAAATCCATTAAAATCCATAAATATTTGGTTGTGAACCCAGTTACTTATTGTATATTTACTTGAGGTTGCACTAGGAACTCATAAGCTTCAAATCCTGGATCCACCTCTGCGTAGAGGGAGTAGTTACATTAAACCTTTCTCCTATGCGGTTTTAGTTCTAAGAGTAATTAGGTTGTAGGTCACCATCTTAAGAAACTTAAGCAGATCATAAGAGATATCTTTTGTTTCATTCAGCATGTCCGCCCCCTCCTTTTTTCTTTTGTAAAGTAACTCCTGATAGTTGAACAGTTAAGTAATCGTCTCAGATTATTTCTTGAAGAGTAAAATATATCACACGTATGTCGACTCTTTCAATCTGTCCAGTTCAATATTCATGATAAAATACCACACAAGTACAATGACTGTTTTGTCTGCAATTGCTAATCGGTGTATATGTCAGAGTGAGAAGGTGCTTACCACAGGTCTGAGCAACTCTTCAATAATTTGGCTAGCTTGTTTCAACCGTGCGTCAACTATATTGATGGGTAATTCTGCTTCAAGTAGAACATGCAGTGGCTCATTGAGGTGCTCATAACCTGGAAGGCCTCTCAAACTCTCCTCCTTCAATAATATAAGACGAACACAAAGCATAAGTAATATAAGAAAATAATTGGACGAAAAGCAGGACTGTGAAGAAAAAGTCGAAGGGCCTTACTTTTTCGGGGTCTTTTATTGAACCGTGTCCTCTTATAAATACGCGACATCCAGTAGACGCTTCCACCCGCTTCAGAGAATTGCCTCGAGGTCCTAAAAGCCGTCCAACAAAGTTGAACTGTGCCATGAGAAATATATGATTCAGTCTACTGCTCAATAAAATTTGGCAAAATATCAAAATCCCCTTAAAAGCATCCCCTTTACTCCTTTTCTCTATCTTAGGTGAGCTACTTAATTATGTCGAGTTATTCACATAATTATTGGTACAAATACCATCGCTGAGGGTTGAAATTGACATTTTGAATATTATTACGTGGAGTTTGATGTGAAAATGTACTGCATCATTATATGTTACAACAGATAATGCAACCTATCAATTCAAAGGTAAATCCAAACTAGATCCATGAAGAAATAGATGGCAAAAATAAACACTATCAACAGTCCACGACGTCAGCTTACATTTGGATATCTGTCGACTGGTATATCCAAACGCAATATCCGCTTCACAAGAAATGAACTTGGACTTCCTGGTGAAGCTTGCCAGTCGATGGGCCTTCCCTGTGGTACACCTAATCTTTGCTGCAAAATGAATTTCAGGGATATCAATACAACCAGCAAAGCAGCAGGAGTACAAGCAGCAATGCGACAGCAAACACCATGTGGTGGTGGTGGCTTTTTTCTTTGGGGGGGG
>MU672119.1:8492-57202 GCA_026770625.1 Nicotiana glauca
CCAAAAAAAAAGGGAGTGCATGATGTAGTTGTAACAATCATCATACAAGGCAGTTGGTCATGCAAACATTAGAAAAGTTTCTCTCTGCATTCTTCATAAAGTCTCAAACCAACTAAATCAATCAAAAGCATATTCCTGCTTAAGATTCTACGACTAGTGACATGTGTACATTTAAGGCGGTGGTGCACTCACTCCCATCAAATCCTGCATCTGGGTAGCAATATGCATATACTAAGGTCTGGGTACACCCTACCCTTTCCAGACCCCACTTGTGGTATCATATTGGATATGTTCCCTTCCCAGATCCCACTTGTGGTATCACATTGGATATGTTGTTGTTGTTGTTGTTGTTGGGGCATTTCCAACAATTACTCTATTTTTTGCACTATTTTTCACTCTAAAATGGTGCAACACCAAATCTATTCCAACCATTACACTATTTTTTACACCAAATTTTCTCTCTCTTATATATTATATTATTATCTTCTACTCCAATCACTCTATTTCTCTCTTATCTTCTAAGTATTTACTTTACACCAAATGAATAAAATATTATTAAACCAAATATAGAGTAATGAATAGTGTTTGGTGCAACACTATTCATGCTCTATAACAGAGCAACAAATGGAGTACCATTGGAGCAACATTACTCTCAAATTTGGTGCAAAAAATAGAATACCAAGCACGAGAACCTAACACGTATAAGCAATGTATGTAACCAGCGAGAAGATGCATATTAAAGTTACCTTCAATGAGTGGAATGTTTCTTAAACCTGCAATATCTCACATCTCTCTCTCCATCATTTCCCCACCACGCCAATTCTTGAAAGGTCTTTAGAGCACTGGAATCATCATCCACAGTAGCATTTGCATCAGCATCCCTGGCTTCAAAGGTGATGTAACACCACATCCCAGCAGCATATGAAGTGTTCACAGTGACATTTTTCATATATTGGTATGTTGTAGCCTAAATAAAAAGAGGACAACCAAAAATATCAACAACAGAATATAATTTTCCAAAAAGAGAATGAAGCAGTTAATTAAGCACGCACTTACATTCTGTGAATTGAAAATTTCAATGGCTCTGCGGGAGAGGTCAACAAATTTTGGATCGCCCTCGTTACCCCGTTGTGGCAAAATTGGAGCCCCAATACCAGCACCCAAAGTCAAAACCAGAGTAATATCAAAACCCTATTACAGAAAAGGACAAATCAACAAGCGTAAAAGGACATACTCCACAAGAATAATAACGTAGATAGCGTAGCACCTACTTCGCTCTCCTCGACCTGCCGGTGATACTCGTCCTGGAGCTCACGGCTCATTCTGCGACCGTCCGCATACATAACAAGGTCATCATCAGAATCGTAGTATTCGTCTTCATCGTCACCTTCCTTATCAATGAACCTTGCGAAATTCTGATTTGGACCTCCTCCATCACCTAATTCCTTCACACTTTCTTCTTCCAATTTTCGCTTCCCCTGACGAGCAATCTCCGCCATCGCAATAGCACACCGCGGAAACTGCTGACTGACATATCTTGGTAAATCCTAAATTACCTACCGAAACTGCATCTTTTGGTATTTGATACTTACATAAACCGCCACCTTAAGTTATCCTCAACATTAAAACAAACACTTCAAGTGACCCTTTATTATTTTGACACTTCAAGTGTCTATTAAGTGCATCTCATAGACACTTCACTTCACGCTGACATAATAAGTTAAGTGTATTCTAGTTACATTTGTCACGTGAGTTTTTCATCAGACTTCTTCTTTCTTGTATTTAAAATTGAATTTAGAATTTGTAAGTGGATCCCATGCTATATTATCATTTTATAATGATAATAATATATTATCATTTTTAGAATTAGAATTTGGGCATTGATCTGAAATCCAAAATGTGTCCTTTCGTTATCCCCATCTACGTACGCCGGAGAGTATCAGTTGGGTTCATGGTAGGAGGATCCGTATTTGGTCTTGACTTCAACTCTTCTCGGTGGGAAATATTTCTTGCTATTTTGGTTATTTTATTTGTTGGGTTACCATCGTAGTTGTGATTCGTCTGATTATCAATTTTCTAGTGGAAATTGATCGAAAAATATAAGATTTCTATTTTGTGGCGAAGAAGATGGTTGTAGCTCCAGTGTTCGCCATGGTAGCAACATTCCGGCGAAGCACCGCATCTAAACTCTGCGGCTTTGTTTGTGTCTAGTTTTCCAGTTTTGTTACTGTCCGTTCTCCATTTTTTCTCTTTATAAGTTATCAAAAAATAAAAAAAGAAGTTCCTTCCTTCCAAGGAAACTGCGCCGGAAAACTTTTCCGGTGACTATTCGATTTATGGCCGACCCCTATGAGTTGCTTTTGTAAGAACATAAGATGGGTGAATATCACCAACCGAATCCCAGAAGGCCAAACACTGCCAGTGCAAGAATTGGCCTAGTGTCAAATTTGCCAATGAATTCGGCGATAGTAGGGATGTTAAATTTTTTTCTTACCGTTTCCTCTGGGGAAATTAGAAATTTAAGTAATCCATCTTTCTTTAAATTGTACTCTAATTAATCAGTACTGGCTGGAGTTTATGTTAGAGTGAGAGAGGGTTCTTTCTCTTACTGTAAGACTATGATAATGGAAAATAAAAATTTTCTCTTTGAAACGATAAAGAAGATGGGTGAGAGAGGGGGTTCTATTTCTTTAAATGTTTTTTAAATTACATGTGTCAAGTTTTTATTATATATTATACGTGTTAGATTTTTAATTGGTTTATTTGCCATGTCATTGGCAAGTATAATTCACTCACATAGTTTGTTGGACTCGAGTATTTACTTGATATGCTTGATAGGCACTTGAAGTGTCAAAATGAAAAATAGGTCACTTGAGGTGTTTGTCTGATCGTGGAGGACAACTTAAAGGAGTCGTTTATGTATTTCGCCTTTGGTATTCACTATGCTATTTGGTTTAAGTCTAAAAAAAAAATAATATTAGTATTACATCCCGTTTTTTTTTCTTTCCGATATTATTTATTCTACGCAAGACATGAAAAGTATGATTTGAAAGGGTTTCACGTGTTTAGAAATTTATTTTACATGCCATATATACTGTACTTTAATCATACATATGTATATAAGCTAAACATGTTCGTATTAGAAAAGTTGCCGCAATTTCGATTAAAATACGGCATGCAACTAGATCATTTTGCAACCAGATTTTCTCCTAGCATATGGAGCCTTTTGGGGATAAATTATATATTAAATCGAAGGCCTATGTATGTAGTTTCCATTGCTTCAGACCATATTTCAATACGACATCGGAGTGAAAAGTTATGAGTGTCCAAAGCTGCCACAACGTCACTAGAGTATTATAGCAAAAGCAGGCAGGTTACTAGGCTAACTTGCGGGGCAGTTTTCTCCCAAACGGTAGGGCATTTGAAGAAGATTAAAACATTAAAGTTGGAGGTTGTTGAATCTAGTTTCTAGAACATTAAGCCGTTTATTGATACGACGTCGGAGTAGAGATAAACAAGAGTTCAAAACAGCGTCACTCAATCTGCCAAAAAAAGCAGCTTAGTCACCTACTAGCTTAGTGAGGCGGTGGACTTTTATAATCAGTTTGTCCTCCAATTTTTGAGAACATATCCAGCAACTCTTGAGATAAATAAGTCCCCAAATATTCTCTCATGTCTCCTTGTAACTTATCCAAATAATTCAATAACTTTGGGTAGCTAATTCACGCAAGACTTGAGTCTTGTAGGAGTGTTCATTTGTATCTCCTACTTGAGTTTTAAGGAGCTTTTCTTGTTGAAAGCAAACTTAATTTGAAGGAAATCTTGGTGTAAAGATTTCAAGATTTACTTTTGATGAGGATTTGAAGCGAAGAAAGTCTAAGGTATGTGAAGTTTAACTTCTTTCTTCATAGGCATGAGTTTTGTCAAGTTACAATTCATTTGCTTCATATGATTCTTGAGAAAATATTATTCAAGTACGAATCCTTCCTTGTCTTTCTTAAGATATGAGCCTTGAAATTCAGCCATAATCCATTTATAAATCTAAATTTCAAGACTTTGTTGTATGTAAGGTTCACCTTTCTTCTTTGAAGACATGTACTTGCCAAATACGGTAAAATTGATCCATATGAATCTGATGGTGAGTTTTTCCTTGTTTCTGGCTGAGTTGTGAGCTTTCAAACTCATTTATAATCTATTTTAGAAGCTCAATTTTATGTCTTGATTGTGTTTGAATGGCCTATGCTTTGTTGTAAGTTCAATACCCATTTCACTTGAAATTCCACGTACTTAAGCTATGAGGTTTGCGATTGAGTGGGTGCTGGCCATTGCTTGAGGTGTGCAACCTATTGTGGAGTGTAATGGAGCCTTTTGAGGTCCGCAATTTTCTCTGGCCAAGAGTGAGTTTAAGGTTCGAAAAGGTCTTTTTATGTACCATGATCAGCCTGCAAGTCCACGATAGTTTCGTTAAGCGACAATTATGTATATATGTGTGCATAAATAGTATGGATGTGTAAATATTTAGACACATGTAGATGGTGAATGTAGCATGTTCCATATATTGGTTCAACACTCTATCGCTATACATGAGATAAATATTTAAACTTTTAGATGTATATAAATATAGATGGTAACCGTTCAGACGGTAGTGTTCAGACGTATAACATTCAGATACATAGAATTCAGATGCATGAGTATTCAGACACATATCGTTCAGACGCATTGAGACCATTCAAACGGACATACATGTTTGGGCATGCATAAGACATTAAGTGTGATAGTGTTCAGACACTTATATAGATTATGATAGTATATATATAGATATGAGAGGCACCACATAAATAGATCTGGTATTACTAGTATGATAACAGATTAAAAAGTAAGTAATACACTTCAGCTATATTTCAAGTTTCTTTTTGTTACTCTTTATTTCAGTAAGGATGGCAGTTCTAGAGTATGCCATATGTTTCGTATGCATTCTCAACCCTTCTGATATACTTCAGTTACCTTCTTCTTTCTTGTGCTATCTTTCTAAGCTAAATATAGGCAATTCAGATAGGGGCTTGTATTTGAGTTACATTATTATTGTCCATGATATTACTTAGTTTCCTTATGATTGTATTTCTACCTTACATACTCAATATATCAGTCGTACTGATGTCCCTTTCTCTTGGGGGACGCTGCGTTTTCATGCCCGCAGGTATAGGTTGTTCGAGAAAAGACAGACATCAGTAGAATAACAGGTAGCAAATTTGAAGGCACTCCTTTGTTATGGGGTTGTGAGTATAGGGGTATGTTTAGTTTTATACATGGGTATGGGGGGGGGGACTTGTCCCGTTCTTATGTTCAGTTAAGCAGTTATTCTTAGAAGGCTTGTAGACATAAATCTTGTGGTTTAGATATAGTTTGTATAGCAATCATGTAGGTCTTATCGGCCATCCAGTTGTATGAAATCCCTGTGTATAGTATGTTTCGCCTTTAAAGCTTTATTTATGTTTTTAGTAGTTTATGTATGAGTATGAGATATCAGGATAGAGCTAACCGGTGGTTAGAGCCAGTTGCCCGTCACGTCCCTAGGATAGGGTCGTCATAATTAGGTAAGATATTTGGTATTTCAAAATAGAATATCGAAATACCAATACCGTACCGAAATATATATTATACTACACAATACACATATTATTAGTTATAACATAAACATAAGAAATCTAAAATTTTACTTTTGTTATGAAACATTAAAAGTAGAAGAACAATATTACAGAGAAAGAGAGAGAGGGAATTCTTATTGAATTTTTGGGATGATTTACAATGGGGTAAGAACCCTCTATTTATAGGGAAAAATGATTTAGCCATAAAGTAAAACTCTCTATAAGATAAAAATCCACTCTAAATAGAATTCTATTCATAACACTCCCCATTGAATGTCTACTCGATAAGTAATGTGCCTCATTAAAACCCTAACTAAAATAAAACCCAATGGAAAAAAAAATCTAGAAAACAGAAAAGAGTACACATATCTAATAAAACGACTTTTGATTGCCTCATTATCAACCTTGCAAGGAAAACCTAGTGGGACAATACCTTGTTAGGGAAAAAGAGTACAACACATATTAACTCCCCCTGATGAGAGCATCAATTCACATCTTTAAGCCTCCGCATCCTATTCTTGTGCACTAGCTTCTTGAAGGTTGACATCGGCAGAGATTTGGTGAATAAATCATCCATATTAACTCCAATGAATATGTTGTACCTTGAAAATTCTCGATATCGCATTATCATGCTTATAGTTATAACAAGATACATATGTGCGCAAATTACACTTATTATATGGTACTACAGGACCAAGAATCTTATATGCTTCAAGCGATTTAAATCCTTCAAGGATTGCCATATAAGTCATATAATAGACTTTAGATGCATATCAAGTGTTCATGTCATGCTAGACATATAAGATATCGAAAACTGATTGCACATACCATTGACTTTATACTTTCAAGTGTTTGAATTGCAGGTCCAAAACTACATGTCTTTCATATGAAATCAAATCCTACTTGAATTGTTTCTCCAGACTTAAGATCCTCAAATATATTTAATACTATTATAGATGTCGTCGATAAATATTTTATATCGGTTCCAACCTCTTTATTTTTTTTATAAAGACATAACATAAAGATCTTTTCATTCTTATATTCAGGTACCTGAATCTCTCATGAGATTTTATGAAGTGTTATGTCATGTGATCTTCTAGATCACTTGCCTCCTTTATTATGATCATTTTGATCGTTTGCTCATCTTCTTTATCAAGAAGTTTTATTTGAAACCGATTTGTCTATATGCTTTAAGCGTACCTTAGACTTTGTCGTTCTAGGACTTATTCTAATATGAGTATTTACAGTGAGAATATAGTTACTTTCTTTGGGTCAGCAAATGCGTCTGGCATGCTTTGCAATATATTGCGGATGAATTATCTTTTTATGAACTTCAAGTTCATATTATCTTATTCGAGGATCTATATGTACAAATGATAATTCATTCCACGTAACTTTTTCTCAACTGTTTATCATGTCTCCCCCTCATGTTAGAAAAACTAACTTGTTTCCTCAACTTTGAGAATTCATCTTTGTGCGTTATGATATTAATCAAAATATACACCGCGCATTAATAATAATAAGATGGAATTATTTGATTTCTGACCCTGAACCACTTGTGAGGTGAGAAAATAATATACTTTTGTATATATCGTATATCAAAATGATATAGATAACTTTGTTCTCATAAGCAATAGTTTAGCTATTAAGTGGAGGCACTCAATAAATTATTTTGCTAAACCAGCTGTGATGTAAACCAACTTATCAAGGTAAACTATCTTTAGTAAAAAATCTAAAAATTATGCTCTAAATCAAATTATTGAGCAAGTTACCTCGCAAACACCATGTTGCAGGTTAATAACAATCGCACATGTAACCATCTCATAGATGCATCTTATGTGGTGTACATGGCACATGAATGTGTTCAACTTTGATATTTTCAGCATTCATGGGATTCAATTCTAATTTTAGTTGATCTATTAATTAATGAGAACAAGTAATATAAGAGAATTCGTAAAGAACTTTCTAGTTCTTTTAATATTTAGCCATGTGAATTTTCTATTATTTTTGCACATCATACGTAAATTGATATGGCCCAACCAATTATGCCAACTGAATAAATTATCAATATTGATAAACTTTATATTTACGCCATGACGTGTGCAATTATCAATAAACTTCAAGTTTATTATGATATGGGATTTTATATCAATAAACATCCACTTTATTGTGGTATTCTTTTATTTGTGTAGTGCAAACTGGAGAATAAAGCAGGTAGCTTTTCACATACATATTACTCAGCTACAAGTTATAGTAATAGAAGATATTAAATCTTTCCTTTATTTATAATCTCAATATATTCAACCGCTTTCGCGTATACTTTGGAAACTGAATAAGTTTCTTTGAGACTTACTACAACACAATACCTTATTGGTAATCAATTGTGTTTCTCCAAAGTAATAATAATTGGCTCTTCCAGAGCTCTCCATTAATTTGGTACTACCACATATTCATCAACATCCATATGGTGAATATCTCTTTTAAGGATAAAGTTATACCATTATGGTTATGATCAAAATTATACACAAGATATGTTTCTTGCATTATTGTTGTCCTTTAATAATCACATTGCCAAAATATTTTGGCGTACAATAGGTACGTGACCAATGACCATTCATGCCACAATAATGACATTATTTTCTTATATCATCTCAAACCTCCTTCTAGAGGTGAGTGTGGTATATTCACCACCACTAGGATGTTCATATTCTTCCAAGAATGAATATGTATTCATAAATCACATGTTGTCACATGAAATCTCATGTCAAATAGATGACAAATGTTACTTTCACATAGTGAAGGATTATTTTGAGAATCCTTATTATTCTCATTATCACAATGATGATGATTAAAATTTCTTCTATTGCCACGTTCACATCCATTGATACCGTCACGGTAATAATTTTTTCTTCTTTCAGACGTATCACATATTGCTATCACATTCTCTTAAGGGAATGAGAATGGAGCAAATTCAATAGGACAGATTTCTACTTCTTGTGCTCATAATCATACATGAATTTAATCGTGGCAAGACACAGAAATTTTACCACTTTAGGTGATTATAATTTCTTACAAACTCATTAGAGTTATAATCAAAATTTATTGTCTTTGTTTGTATATAACATCAAATTATAAAATTTCAAAAATTTAAAAGAGAAAAATAATGTAAAATATTTACCTTAAATTCAAAATTTATTCCCAAAGCTTGGAAATCCCTTATCTTTTCACGTTTGCAGGCGGAAAACGTATATCTCTACTGCCTTTAATATATCTCATTGTGGAGGCTCATCAATGGACAACGTGGTGGAATTTTAAAGGAAGACAGTGGCCAACTTCCATGATTAAGCCTCCATTTATACCATTGCATTGGCAAAGCCAATGCATCAATTATCCAATATAATATCCAAGAAACTAGAATTAGTTCATCTTGATTTCAGCCGCGGATGGTACCATCAAGCTCTCAAAGACGAGTATTAATGTAGGCTAAATTTCAATAGATAATTAGAGATTCATACTGATAACATGTTATGAAATAATAAAAATAGAAGAATAATATTGCAGAGAAAGAGAGAGCGAAAATTTTTATTGAATTTTTGGGATGATTTACAATGGGGTAAGACCCCTCTATTTATAGGGGAAAAATGTCTTAGCCACAAACTAAAACTCTCTACAAGATAGACATTCACTCTAAATAGAATTCTATTCATAACAACTTTCCTTTATTCCCTAAGTCTATCAATTAACTCTAAGAAAGTAACAATACATTTGTAATGATCAGATTTATTCTTTTATGTACAATTTTCTCTTTCTAGGTTGATATTTGCTGGTTTTGGATAATATTTTTGTTAATAAACATTTTTAGTTATGTACTTTCAAGTACTTTAATTAAAAATATTATCGTCTATGACTTTATGCTCTAGTTAGTATTCAAACCGAATAAATCGAAACCGAAAAGAGAAAATCCAACCATACCCAATTTAATTAGGTACGGTATTGGTATAGCATTTTACGAAATCGAATACTTACCGAACCGAAATATCTAAATACCATACCACACCGACCGACGAACACCCTTACCCTAAAAAAATACTTTCCCAATTTTGAGATACTTAGAAGTAGGAGAAGATGATCCAATTGGTCCCGTGGTTGATTTCTTTTGGTCTTTATTATATACACCTTAACACATATAGCCTGGGCTGTTAGGATTTTGTAAAACAAATATCTTTGTAAATATATGGGTAGAGGTGTCGAAATTGTCCTAAAAACAATATGCCCAAGTTTGGGTGGGTCATTGACCCGTTTATCATTTAACTCAATTCAGTTTGATCTCATCTCAATTCATCTAAAAGTTGTGGGACTAATGTCACGTCCTTATTTGATAACTAAGTACACATGCGGCACTTGACGACTCGTTCACGATCTTGCACAACTTGCTCACGTTCTTGCTATGTCAAGTCAACCTTACTAAACTTAAGATCGCTAATAGAAATATAGAAAGAACACACGAGAATTGTTAAAAGAATCTTTATATTAGAGAGAACTTGAATTGTTTGCTTCGTGAATTACAAAATAATGGACCCATTTATATACTAGTCTCCAGGGGCCAGTATATAAATATTAATTGTTGCATAAGTCCCTTATTATTTAGAAGTAAGTCTCTTCTCTAGAATTCTCTACATAACTAGAATCTTCTAGGGACTTTCCTAGCAAATTCATAGGTTTCTAGATTCTTCATAGGAAAACCTCTGTATTTCTCTAGAACCTTCTTACAAGTGCTACTCTATTTCATAAGTAAGCTTCCATGTGGTATTAATATATTCCAAATGGCACCTATGTGGTATGATGATATGGTGGGTCATGACACTTCCCCCCACCTAATTTTGTGCCTCCCTCGGCACAAAGCGTCGATACTTATGCGCGCACCTCGCCTTGGCTTCGCCAGAGATCTTGGTTCATTAGCCATGATGCTCTATAGAGTAGTTCGCCTTCCCATTTAACAAGGTACTGGTCACCTTTCTTCTTATGCCGTTTGTACTTTGGGCGGATAACAATGATAGCCTCGACCCTCCACCCATCATATGCCTCTCCTTGATCTTGGCCTGAATCTCCCCATAACTCAATCAAGTCTAGAAGTTTCTCAAGCATCGGGTCTATGCTTTCACTCCCTATTTGGGGACCCTCTGTGGTTCTAGCTTTTCGAGCAAACTTTGCCCCTCTGCTTGGTGCATCATCTAAGTCTAATAGTGTGCCATCACTTTGTAACTTATCATTCCCTTCAACTATGTTGACACAACTTTTCTTGCTACCATCATGCTCTATTTACATGGCGCCAAGATATGCGTTAGAATCCCCTATTTTCGGCTTAGATTCTAAGAGCATCCCTACAATTCAAGCCCCCCTCCTGTGTCACCCTTGTTTCCCTAAGCAAAAGTTCCGATCATTGTTGCAAGCTTCCCAAACTCTAAACATTCACTTGCCCGATGTGATCCTTCACAGAAGTAGCACCATCCCTTAGGCACGTACTCACTATTGTTTTCTGGCCCTTGCTATTTATCTTGGACCCCTGTCCATTATATGATGGCCCTTTGCCATTACCTTTTGTATACCTTAGCTATGCCTTTTCCATTGTCCTCGTTATGATATCCCTTACCCCTCTCGGTGTTGCCTTCTTTGGACTTGGCATGCTCCATCTTGAAGTCAACAAGTGACTTGGCTACCACTATGGCCTTGTTGTCTCTCACCTTACCGTGCCTGAAGTAGTTCTCCAAGTGCCAAAGGAAGTTCTACAGTTCTTGTACATCATGATCACTTTTGAACACTGGTGGTTTGGGAACCTCGACCTTGGCCTCCCTCGTCACAACAACATTGCTGTCTGCCTCAGTCATGCCAGCATCGGCACATTCCTCGAGTGCCTTTATCTTAGCCTTCATGACATCATTAGTGCTCAGCGCCTCCATGAGTCTACATTTCAAGGTAGTGAGTGTTTGTCTTAGCTCCAGCCTGCGTGCACCCTTCCAAGTCATTTCGGATACTCTCAATCTCCTCAAGAGTATGTCCCTCAAGAAGGCTAAGGGTGCATTTTATCTTCCCCAAGCGTTGGCCAAAGATCTCCATGAGGTCCATCCCCGCATTCATCTTCATCACCCACTCTTTACCGAGCGAGACGTCCTCGGGCAAAGAACTCCACTTCATCCTCGCTCGCCTCAGTGGCAGATGGTTCTTGGGATGTAAGCCCTTCATTTGACACAACCTTGGGTGGCACCTCCTGGCTCTTATTGGTGGAATTCCTCTTTTTCCTACAGCCGCTCTTGCCAGCAACATCCTGGATAATGTTGGCTTGGGTGTTGGCAGTGTTAGTTTCTCCGCCGTTCGCCATTCCCTTAGTTGCAACCTTTTCTCTTATACCACATTGTCACGCCTTAGTAATTAATTAAGTACGCGTGTTGCACTTGACAACTCGCTCACGATCTTGCACAACATGCTCATGTTCTTTCTAGCATTCCCTTAGCAATCTTGAGTGTAGTAATGCTGACTTGGAATAGCAAGAACGTAAGCAAGTTGTGAAAGATCGTGAGCGAGTTGTCAAGTACCACACGTGTACTTAATTAATTACTAAGGATGTGACACTAATCTAAAAACTTTCACTTACTCAGTTTTTTTGCGGGAAGGCCCTTCTAGAGTTAAGTTTAACGTCGTTTTATGACTTTTCCGATCGGTGCCTTGGGTCGATACCTAGATGTCTTCATTTAAGTGATGATACAGAAAAAGAACGAAACAAAGTGAGAGGCATGGGAGCAGGGAAAAGAGTCAAGTGGATTAGGCTCGACGATCAGGAGAAGCAAAACAAATCACGATTTGGACAAAAGATTCATTAACATACTATGTTTAGAGGGAACATTATTGTACAATTGTAAACTAACTGTGGAACCTAGTGGGAAAAGGTGTTGTTCCCGTCGAAGCTTTTTAGGACATAGTCTACAGAATAATCCTCAATCTGATATTGGAAATTAACTTGATTATTGCACATTCTATGATGGTTTGGTACTACCAAGCGAAAGAAAGGTCTTAGAGCTGCAGCACAACAACAACAACAATAACATACCCAGTATAATCCCACGGGTGGAATCTGGGGAGGGTAGTGTGTACGTAGACCTTACCTAGAGGCTGTTTCTTATAGACCATCGACTCAAAAAAAGGTAGAAAAGAAGAATATGGGATAAGAAGAAGAGGAAGGAGGGGGGAGAAAGAAGGAAGAGGGAGGCAAAATACGATAAGCAAAGAGGCAAAAAAGTAGCATCAAATACTAACCATCAAGGAGAAACCATATCTAGTAAAAGGGGAGAAAAAGTAGCATCAAATAGTAATAATCAAGGAGCAAAAACCCAGTAGAAAATTTTAAAAATAAAGAACGTGGTTGCTAATTACCAGATATAATAACAAACTAGAAGGAAGTAACTTTCAACCCACAACAAGAATAGTACTAGTACTACTGGTAAACCTAGAAGAAACTCCCAACTACCTGTCAACCCACCTTTTAATCCTTGACCTCCACACATTCCTATCGCTAGTCATGTCCTCGATTAGGCGAAACACCTATATGTCCTGCCTAATCACCTCTCCCAATACTTCTTTGGTCTACCCCTCTCCTTCTTCAAGCCCTCCATGTTCAACCTCTCACACCTCCAGACCGGAACATCTGTGTCTCCCCTCTTCACATGCCCAAACCATCACACTCTCGATTCCCGCAACTTGGCTTCCACGGATGCCAGTCCCACCTTGTCCCTAATAACTTCATTCCTGATCTTGTCTTTCCTGGCATGTCCACACATCCATCTTAACATCCTCGTTTCTGCTATGCTCATCTTTTGGACATGGGACTTCTTGACGGGCCAACACTAAGCTCTATACAACATAGCCGGTCTAACCACCACCCTGTAGAATTTGCCCTTAAGTCTAGGCGGAACATTCTTATTACATAAAACCCCTGAAGCTAGCCTCCATCTCATCCAATCCAATGGTGAGTAACATCCTCGTCAATTTCCCCATTGCCTTGATTATAGACCCAAGATACTTGAAACTATCTCTTAAGTTGAGTATCAATCTTTACTTCTACTTTTTCTTCATGCCTCTCATTACTTGCACTCCAAGTATTCAGTTTTCAACCTACTCAACTTGAAACCTTGGGTTCCAGCGTCTGTATCCAAACTTCCAACCTAGCGTTAACACCCCTCGCTTCTCGTCAATCAGTACTAAGTCATTAATAAATAACATACACCATGGCGCACTCCCTTGTATGTGTCGTGTCAACACATCCAATGCTAGGGCAAACAAAAATGGGCAAAGGGCTGATCCCTGATGCAACCTCATTTTCACTGGGAAATATTCGGAGTCTCCTCCCGCAGTCCTCACCCGAGTCTTAGCGCCTTCGTGCATGTCCTTAATCACCCTAATATACGCTACTGGAACTCCACTAACCTTCAAACATCTCCATAGCATCTCCCTCGTGACTTTGTCATAAGTATTCTCAAGGTCAATAAACACCATGTGCAAGTTATAATTTTTCATTTGAACTGTGAGTATCCCATTTGGGGCTCTATCAATTCCTTTCATTTGCGAGGTTACAATCTTCTATTATTGCATAAGGTGTTAGCACTATCAGATTTTAAAGTGCATTCCAAATATCTCATTCTGCTACTAGTGCGCGATGTTTATGTTCCAATCACACGAAATGCTATGTTTCTTATATGTCTTATAACTTTATGTGCATGCTAAATGTGCTTAAGACATGTTTTACTAAGTTAAGGGTGTGACGTTTTCGTCGAGTCAATTACTCAAATGGTCACTCAACTATCCCAAATTATCTTCTAAAGTCACTTATCTTTCATTTATAATAACAAAGTCGCTGAACTATGCTTATTGCACCCAAAAGGTAACTCAACTAGATTTTTCAAATTTTGGATTGCCAAATACCTACTTTACCCTCTAAATTATAAACATATATCTTCTTTTTATTTTTTTAAAACTTTTTAGTATTAACAAGAAAAATTCAAAAATTTATGTACACAATTCAAAATGAAAGAAAATAAAGGTTGTAAAATATATATTCCATGCACGTAATATAAAACTAATTATTTAAATAAAGTTATTTTTATAATATACATTATATATTCCTGAAAATTATGCTCAATTATATTATTATGTTTCCACCAACTTTTCAACGACACATAGTTATGTCACCGGAAAACAGGGGGACTATCTATATAGGGTAAAATATGATATGTTAAGTCGTGCATGGAATATATAATATAATTGAGCATAATTTTCAAGAATATATAAAATATATTATAAAAATACCTTTATTTAAATAATTATTTTTATATTACGTGCATGAAATATATATTTTACAACCTTTATTTTCTTTCATTCTGAATTGTGTAAATAGATTTTTAAATTTTTGTTGTTAATACTAAAATTATTAGAACTGTCAATATAGGCGGGATCGGGCTAGCCCAGCCCAGCTCATGCAGGCTGTAACAATTGACGGGCTGGGCTGGGCTGGGCTAGCCCATCATTTTGATGTGCCTTATAATGGTCAGCCCACCCCAGCCCTACGTGGACTGTGTGCCCTCACGGGCTGGCCCATTATTTTTTCAAAATATAATTTTATATTTTTTCTTTAAGTTCTAACAAAAAAAAAGATGAATATTTAAAACTTAAAAAAATTTTATTGGAAAAATTTCACAAAGCTTAATAACTTTTTATATTATTCCAATAAACATTAAAAAATTAAAAGACAAGACTATTTCATTCACCAAAAGTCAAAACTCAATCAAACTTATGGGATATCCAACACATGATTTTTATCAAACACATTTGAATCCGCTTGTTAGAAGGTTATTTTGACATCTTCACTTTCATCTACATTTACAATTCGTTTGCAATATTTTTTAGTTAAGCAATAATTAGAATTTTAAAACTAATTAACTTTTCAAGACTTTTTTTTATATGATGAGCTTAATAAACTTTAAGCTTGGTATACTCGTCTTATTCTATAATTTTTTTTATATATATTTTAAATACATATTTTTATTAGGCCCACGGGCCGGCCCAACCCAGTCTCAGTCAAGCCTCACGGGCCACGGGCTGAGCTTAAAAGCCTCGTTTTTAAATGGGCTATAAAAATTCTAGCTCAGTCCTGCTAAATTACAGGCTGGGCTAGGCCGGCCCATCGGGCCAAGCCCATATTGACGGCTCTAAAAATTATTATACTAACAAATTATTCTAATTAATTTTTTTTGACTATGTTCATTATTTTGTTATTCCGGCATTATATATACTTATATACTTTATATTTTTTAATTTATAAATAATATTTATTTATTCTATAGGTAAGTCCATAATGTAAATTAATAAGGAAAAATTTAATATTAAAATATTTAAAAAAATAAAAAGAAGATAAATATTTATAATTTAGAGGGTAAAATAGGTATTTGGCAATTCAAAATTTGAAAAATCTAGTTGAGCGAAATTTTGAGTGCAATATGCATAGTTTAGTGAATTTGTTATTACAAACCAAAAAATAAATAAATGAATTTAAGAGATAATTTAGGATAATTTAGTGACCATTTAAGTAATGGACTCCGTTCTCCTCATATGAGTTTGTTATGATTTACAGTTATAAGTCTTGACTATGATATCAAGGTTTCCTGATTTCGTTGGAATTGATTTTGATAAATTAGCAATTCTTTTATTTCCCCGTGCCCGCGCAAAAGCTTAGAGTACCGGGCTGTACTTTTAAAGTAGCAATTCTTTTACTCCGTTAGAAGTATTACCTGTAGCATTAGCAGGAAAGAAGCTCAGCGCAGGTGCATAACAAGAGCTAAAAAATTAGCCATTTGTAATTCGCTCCTTATTTTTTCAATAGCTTTTCATTTTTCTTGAAATTTTTGAATCTGGTTGCTGTTTCCATTAAAATGCAATTATACGTCCTGCATTTCTACAACAACAACAACATACTAATATTATCCCACATTGTGAGGTTTAGATAGGGTAGTGTGTACGCAGATTTTATCTCTACCTTGTGAGGATAAAAAAGCTGTTCCCAATAGACCCTCGGCACATCCTGCATTTCTAATTGTTATATATAGGTGGTGTACGTAGATATTACTTGTGAGTGTATAAGTTATTGCACAATTTAACTGCAATTGTCATGCATCACTAGCAAGTAGCTAATTACTCTTGTTCGGTTCTTAGAATACTCATTCTTTTATTTTCTTTGGTTGCATGGTTTGGATTGCAGGTTTGATAATTTTTTTTACTTTATTTTTATGATATTTGTTAACATAAAATGTCGACTATTATTTGCATCATTTAGGTGCACATGATAGCCACATACTTGTCAGTGGTTTGCCAAATTTAGATTCCTTTGTAACTCTTGTAAATAGTTGTCAGTTGCAATGCCTTGATGAAATTAATCATGTCTGAGAGTCCTTAAAGTAAAAAAGCAGTCAAAGACACCTTCAGACTTGTTTCTGATAATCACATACTCCTCCGCCACCGAGTCACTTATACTGGGAATCTAGAAGGACAAAGGGTTTCATGTTTGTTACTTTTGATAGTCTCCTCTCTTTTCTTTGCTACTGGGGAAAAGGGATTCTGTTCATTTGTGTTCAGATTCAGGTATATGAATAATGTCTAGTACTGCATATTCAGAAAACTCAGAGTTAGAGTTAAATGCTTTTATGCACGAACAATTGAAAGTCTGTGTACTTATGCATGTGCCCCTGTGCAAAGATGCTTGCACTTGCTTTCTTGCTTAGCTTAGACTATAGCAGTTGCTAGTTTCTGTAATTGATTTCTGGAGCATATAGATGTGTTTACCGTGAAAATAGTAATACCAATTAAATTTGTTAATGAGATTCTAAAAACACGTGATCTATTTTTATGCTAATTGTTAAGCAGTTGCTGCTAGGTGTATTAAGCTTAGAGACGAAATGCGAGCTAAAACAGAGTTATAATCAAACCGATGAGCTAGACGAGCGGGGCCTCGGACTGACCGATACGGGGTCTCGGGGCCGATTCCCGGGCTCGGGCTCGGGCTCGGGCTCGAGTTATTAAGGATGATCGGGGAAGGGCTAACAATTATGAAACAATCAGTGAAGGCTCTTTATGGCCAATGATAAGCGATAAATGAAGAACAAGTATGAAAATAATAAATAAGAGCAATGATATCGAGAGAGTATGTTAGAGAGAAAAGAGAGAGAGAGTTCTTGTATATTTCTTGTATAATAGTTGGAGCAACAACAATTATTTACAAAATGATAGGGATCCCCTTTATATAGAAGGGGAATCCCATCATAGTACAAAATACATTAATTATAAAGATATGGAAATGGGACAGCTAGATATGACACCTTGACTCGGGTCCAGACTAGGTCGGCTAGGATCTGTTAGACTTAGCCGTGTGTCTTGGGAACTCTCCCATTTTTACCCTTGCCATGGTCGATATTGCCTCTATTCCGGGCGTAGACGAGCCTCGAGGGAGGGAACTTGATCGCAACCTCGAGGCCTCGAGATGATCTTTCGAAATGGATTAATGACGAGAAATTAGACCCTCCGATTTTGCCGTATATTGATAATCTCCGCGTTTCCTAGAACGAAGCGATAGGAAATGATTTTGATGCCGAACTCTTCGGGCTTCCCGTGACGACGTCATACTGATGCTGCAACCTACGACGTAAGCCTTCACGATAACCGGGACATCCTATAGACTTGTATTTTTAACGTCATTCAATGCACTATCGATTCCCATTCTTCAAAGTGACAGTACCATCGTCGAGTCAGTTTTCAAGAATGCATTGATTGTGCCTGCTTATCCATCTTTCAAAGGCATTGATGGCCGCGTTGTCACCCCTATAATGGGGGTATTCTGGCACTACCTCTTCATCCAAGTGTCCTTCTCCATCCATTCATCCTTTTCTTCTCACTATCTTCCTTCATTGCTAACCACCATGTTTGGGGTTCATGACTTTAAGGTTGTATGGCAGCATTTTCATTAGCTGTGTGGTGGCTCTCTGCCTGAGCTTCGTCTTGTCGAGCGAGATCACACCGTCTTGTTGCTGTTGTTATTGTTGTTGTTACGCCTGCTACTACTATCGTTATTGGTTGAAGATGATGATACATGGGGGGGGGGGGCGACTTCCTCTAACTTAGAAAGTCATTCAAAATATACACCGCTACTCACGAGGGGGCTTAGATTATACACCGTTGTTCACTTTCATACCCAAGCCTGGCGCACTACACCCCTTTTGGATTCCTCGGGGTGGGGTGGTAATCTTTACCAACTGTTGTACCTCGCGCGGGGGCAACGTCCCAAGAAGTGGCTTTGCAGTCATAACGCTGGCGAAATCCATACTAGCCAGAATTTTCACCCGTCCACTTCTTCGCTTCTTTTGGCTTCTTCTTCGTCACTCTGCTCTTCTCTATCTTCGTTAGACTAGGCTCTAGGCTTTATTTCATGTATACCCTTTTGACTCTTTGTTTCTGTGTAAGGACCCCTTGTGGGCTTTTGTAATCATATGTAAGGAACCCTCGCGGGCTGTTGTTATCACACGTTTATGAATATAAAGATATTTTCTTGACTCATATCTTTGATGCTTGCCAAGTTCTTTTTCATTTGTGGAGACTCTGAATGTATTCCTCTGCTGACTATTGTCCATATCTAACCCTAGAGCGAGTATTCTTTCTGGTCTTCGGTTCACAAAAATGGCACCTGGAAACTTGCTTTGAACTTGATGTAAATAACCTTTTAAGGTGTTATAGATAGGTCCTAGATGAGAGGTTGCCTAGATTTAGGCGATATTCTGAAGTCGAACCCTTATGGACGGGGCTCGAATTGCTTGCTCTTCTTCTTGAGGGGAACCTTCGAAATCGGGTACCATCTCGAATCTTGTAATGGTGCTAAGGGCTTCCTGGAGCCTAACTTCCTTTCTTGGAGGAGGTCCTCGAGGTAGGGTAACATCTTGGGATTGTGAGGACACTCGTTGGCTTCTTAAAGCCTACTTTCTTTTTGATGGAGATCCTCGAGGTCGGGTACCATCTCGGGATTGGCGAGGACACTCGTTGGCTTCTTAAAGTCTATCTTCTTTTTGATGGAGATCCTCGATATCGGGTACCACCTCGGGACTAGCGAGGGCACTCGTTGGCTTCTTAAAGCCTATCTTCTTTTTGATGGAGATGCTCGAGGTCGGGTACCACCTAGGGACTGGCGAGGACACTCGTTGGCTTCTTAAAGCCTATCTTCTTTTTGATGGATGTCCTCGAGGTCGGGTACCACCTCGGGAGTGGAGATGGCGCCGTTGAATTTTTAAAGCCTAGCTTCTTTTTGATGGAGATCCTCGAGGTTGGGTGCAACCTCGGGGCTGGAGATGATTCCGTTATTTCATATATATATATATATATATATATATAGGGCCGCTTCCACCTTTTGGGAGATCCGCTATTTTAGATAGACGTCAACTTCATTACCTTAGCACTAAAGTGTTTGTGTAGGTTTCTACTTTAGTTCTCTAGTGTCGCCATAGCCATGACTGCTACCTCGAGGTTTGTCCAGCAGGGAGGGGAGATTTCCGCCCCCGGTGTTCAGGATCGACAAGAGTTTACTTTGAAGACTACTTCTTCGATAAGAGAGCAACACCTTGAGTTAGTGAGAAAAGACTACAGATGGGGGAAGAAGGTGGTGCTACGGGTGCTTTCCGCTGATGAGGGTATCACGGATCCTCCCAATGGATTCTTGAATTTGTACACATATCTTTTTACACTGGGCCCCCCCTGATAGGGTTGTGCTCGACTTCTGTTTAGATTATCAGGTTACCTTGGCGCGGATGCACCTATCATTTTGGCGAATAAGGTTCTTTGCGGAGAAGGCGAGGCTTGAATTCACGCTCAGTCATCAGGTTGTATCGACCCTTTCACCATCGAGGTTTGATAACCTTGCGGTGCCGGTTGATCATGCCTTTTTTTGTTAACGACGAGGAAGATGGAGATCGGGAACTGATGAGTTGATTCATTCGGGTTCGGACTGCTGAGGTTGTCCCCATGGAATATATTCCATTCGCCGAGGAATGAAACTATACACGTAAGTGGTGCATCCCGTGCCTTCTCAAATTTACTTATGGTGAAGGCTAATCTCGTAACCGTGTTTCCTTCTTTTTTTGTAGTGATTTCATGGGCGCCGGTCGACGTTCCTGATTTTCCTGGTTGGGTTCGAAAGTTGGAGACCCACTCGACTCATGGTGAGCGTAGGTGGCGAGCTGTGTCCCGAGGAAGATGGGAAGAAAAACATCACGGTATGTGTGTATACCACCTTTTCCTTGCTCTTTGTCTGTTTGGAGAGACATTTTCCCTTTCTGCGTATTAATCTTGCTGCCGTAGGTATCGGGGAGCCTTCAGAGGCGAGGCTGTGCTCTTCTGGATGGAAGGAGGGGTTGCCAGCTCCCGAGCTGAATAATGATAGTAATAAGTGGGACGTGTATTCGCAGGGCGATGGCGCTCGGAGTAAGGCAACACGGGGCCGACGCACCAAGATGGAAACATCATCCGAGCCTACCGTACCCGATGCTTCTGGTTATAGAAAGATGGCTTCTCCGAGCGATCGTGCTTCTACCGGAATTGATTCTTCTAAGGTTGGGGGGACTAGATCAACAAATGTGTGCTTAGCCTTCCAGGAAGTCCGCTGGCTTCACTTTGCAGTGAGGTTTGACATAGGCCTTCCGAATCCCGCGTCTTCCCTTCTTTATCGAGTTTTCCTTTTGCATGCTTTTGACAGGCTCAGGTCTGAGCTGTTCAGTCATGGAGCCAGGCTCCAGAAAGCTCTGGATGAGGATAGATCCCTTAGTCTCCTTTGTGAGGAAAGGAGGTCGAGCTGTCACACTTGCGATAAAAGGCGTACCGGGGATTGAATTACGAGAGCTACTTGATGGAGCATGTAATTTTTTGTCCAGGGAGAGAATGCGCTCTGTCTTTTAACTTTTGAGGTTAACTATCTATTTATTCTAGTTGCAGAAAAATACGGAAGCCCTGGAATGTCTTCGGGGTGTAGCCGACCGAATCAAGAATGATTGTGGCGAGCTAAGAGCTCGGGTAGAGGTTCGGGCTTCAGAGGAAAAAAATGCCTTGGCTAAACTTCCTTCCATCAAGGTTCAACTCTACTTATCCCATGATAATGCTTCAATTCAAGCAGATATGATCACGAAGCTCGAATCCGAGCTTTCGAAGGTCAAGGCTGAGATCATTGAGTCCCGGATCGGAGCAGTGCTGACCAGAACTAAGGCTAATCAGGAAATGTCGATTTATTTGAAGGACGCTACTGATACCTAAGTTGATTTGAAGAGGGTCCTCTATTGTGAAGAAAGGATCAAAGAATATGATTGTTGCAAGTGTCGAAGAAAGACTCTTGAGGAGATTAGCGCCAGGGGTATTGTTCTCTCGGAAGAGTTGGTGCGAGCGAGGGAGAACGAGCGTGGTGCTCGCTTACTTATGTCCGACATCTAGGTGAGTGAAGATGAGGCCGGTAGGCCGTAGCTCCTAGGCGTAGGGTACAAATTTCGCCATTCTATGTGTAGCGTTTCCAAAACATATTTGTCAACGAAGAATGTGTTTTTTTGCGTATATATATAAAAGGAAACTTGTGGCTTCACCTCGTCTGCACCCCTTTCTATCTTGAATTTGGCCAAGTGAACTAGTCTCAGAGTTGGTGAAAATCCTTAGATTTGTAATATGGCCCTGAGGCTCATTAGGCTGGCCCAGGGGCTCTTACGCGCTCGGTCGATACGACTTTTAGTATAAGCTGGCGTTAGATCTCTTATGCTTTTGCTCAACCGTTTTGGGTTTAGTCTCCGAGTCGGGCTTCGACTTGAGCTTATTTGACCCTCAAGCTTTTATGTTTGGATGGGCTGGTGACAATGGCTTTACGCCTTTAATCGAAGCGATCTTTTATGTGCGTGGCCCTGAGGCTCATTAGGCTGGCGACAATGGTTCTTACGCTTTGCCCTGAGGCATATACAGGTAACTATTTTTGGTTTTGTCTCCGAATTGGGTTACGACTCGAGCTCATTCGACCCTCAAGTTTTCATGTTTGAGTGAGCTTGCAACAATAGCTCTTACGCTTTGGGCCGATGCGGCCTTTTAATGTAAACTGGAGGCAATATCTCTTACGCTTTAGGTCGAAGCGATCTTATATTGGCTTTGTTTTCCTCTCGTTAAGGGCTTTTGAAATGATTTTGCCTAACCCATTGTCGGTTCGGGAAGAACCTCGATTTCAAGTCGTTTGCGGTGATGTTCGAGCACCTCGGGTGGTTTCGCTTGTAGGATGAGTAGCTCGAAGACTTATGATTTGGAGCTGACATGGTCGAAGCTCTTTTGTCTATATCGAGGGGAGCCTATTTAAGCGGTTCTTTTTGAAGTATATTTGAAGTAATGGCCTACGATTTTGTAGTGACGGGAGGGCGTCTCAGAGTCGTGTTAGTTTGGCTGGTGCAGCCGTATGACCATAGTCATTTGTTCTTGGCCGGAGCCATTTTTGGTCCCAAGTGTAGTAGTTTAGGCATCTATATCGAGGGTATGCCTTTTGAGGAATCTTACAAATGCGATATATAACCTGAACTTCGGGATCGAGTTTATGCCTGTAGTAAGGTCTTACAAAATTTTCATGCCTTTGAGATCTTATAGTTTTTAGATACTTGGTACAAGTATGATTCATGCCTTGCTTGAGGTCTTATAGTTTTAAGATACTTGGTACAAGTATGATTCATGCTTTGCTTGAGGTTTTACAGTTTTTAGATACTTGGTACAAGTATGATTCATGCCTTGCTTGAGGTCTTATAGTTTTACATACTTGGTACAAGTATGACTCATGCCTTTCTTGAGGTCTTACAGTTTTTAGATACTTAGTACAAGTATTATTCATGCCTTACAGTTCTATTTGTTGCCTTATGTAGGTCTTACGAGACCGAGTCTGCCCGCTCGGGGTCTTATGGCCTCGGGTTTTTTTACTGAATGGTGATTGGGGACAGTCTCCGAGTCATCGAGATCATTTTGGCTCGGGAGCCGTTACTCGTAAGTTCGGTATTGCGTCATTGAGGGCTTACAATTTCGGAGATTCTGACCCTGAGGTCATGCATTTTTTGAATTTCTGGTCCCCGTCTCCTAGTGTTCGGGACATTTTTCTTTTTGGAGATGTTTTGCGATTTCCGTGCTGCCTTGTTGAGAGATTATGAGTTTGGAGTTCTAACCGTGGGTCATGCAGGTGCCGCATTATTGACGTCAGTCTCCGAGTATTCAGGATGTTTTTGATGGAGGAATCGTTTTTGCGAAAATGCTGAGTGTCCTTTGGAGCATGAGATATTTTGGGCAAAAAGTATTCTTTGATTACTCAACATAAGTATATATGCCTCCGCCATCTGAGGCTCGGCTACGCAGACACGGTCCGTTCGATCATTTGGTCCGGTACATCATTTTCCCATTAGGACCTTATTTGACGTTTCTCGGCTCTTCCAGGCGGATGATCTTCCGAGGGGATGTCCTCCGGCACTCGGTGTTGATTACAAAAGAAGCCTACAATACCTGTCGGATCTTCCTTAGGTAGCATATGGATGTTTCCTCGTTAAAAACCTTGCCAGAAAAACCCTCTTCTTGATAAAAACTCGGTCAAAGGAAAAGAGTGCAACGGGTACTTTAAACCTTAAGGTCTTCGGGCTGAGTTAGCGCCTCTCACTTCTTTTTTTCAATCCCTTGCATAAGGGTTAGTATAAAAATGAAAATGGAGACGATCATACCTTATTATGGGATGCGACGATGTTCCGAGGTCTGATACGTCCTTGTCGTTAGTAATAAGGACACGGTACGGTCCTCTGCTATGTTTAATCGGGCTTAGCCGAAGATGTAGTTTGATTACCCTTTGGCTCTTTTGATGGTGAAGGTATTGGTGCCGGTGCCACGTCATGCACCACGAACATTTCCCTTGTCGCGTGTTGTTCCCCGTAGATGGTTTTAATCCCATCTTTTATTGGGAATTTCATCATTTCGTGAAGGGTGGATGGTACTGCTCTCTTGCAGTGTATCCACGATCGTCCAAACAAGGTGTTGTACCTCATGTCTCCTTCGATGACATGAAATTTGACATTTTGGGTCGTGCCGGCCACGCTGATTGGGAGAGTGATCTCTCCTTTAATTGTTCACTTGCCATGTTGAATCCGTTGAGAATTCGAGTGGCGGGCACGGTTTGGTCTAGCAGTCCGAGATGCTCTATTACCCTCGACCTGATAATGTTGGCCGAGCTACCTGGATCTACGAGTACACGTTTTATTTGAAATGTATTTACGATGGAAGAGATTACCAGTGCGTCGTTATGGGGTTGAGACAAGGTCTCAGAGTCCTCTTCGCTGAACGTAAGGGCATCTTCGGGTACGTATCCCCAGGTTCACTTTTCTCTGGTGATGGATATTTTTCTTTCTTATCACGGGTTCCTAGGGAGCATCGACGCCACCCAATATCATGTGGATAACATGTTGTGGCTCGTTCATTTTCGTTATTTTTGGCCGCCTCTCTTTCTCGAAGCTGATTTTTGGCCCGGTCGCTTAAGAATTCTCAGAGGTGACCTTTATTGAGTAGCCTGGCTACTTCCTCTCAGAGCTGGTGGCAATCTTCAGTCATATGGCCGTGTGTATTTTGAAATTCACATACTAAGTTATGATTCCTCAGGGAAGGATCCGACTGTATAGTCCTGAGCCATCTGGTTTTTCTGATTTTGTTGATGGCGAACACGATATCCGATACGTCGACGTTGAAGTTGTATTCTAATAAATATGGTGCCCCTATTGTCCCTGTGTTTCCATCAAATCCGGTTCTATTAATAAGTCCCTAAGGATTCTGTCCTCGGTTGACCAATCAATCATTGCGAAGTGGGTTGCGCCTTGGGATGTTCCTCCTGTCTTCGGTGTATGGCTGATATCTTTCCTTATTTGGCTTCGTCTCATTCGTTAGAAGCCTACTAGGGTATACTGAGACCGAGAGGGCTCCCAGTTGATCATCCTCGACCCTGATTTTTGACTAATAACGGTTGTGGACGTCCGACCAGGTTATGGTAGGATACTCGATCAGGTTCTCTTTCAGCTACCTTGAGGCCACTGAGCTCCGTTCATTGAGGCCTTGAGTGAAGGCCTACACTGCCAGTCGTCGGAGACCGGGGGTAGTTCTATGTGTTCCATTTAGAAGCGAGATACAAACACTCGTAGCATTTCGTTCTCCCTTTGCTTGATCTTGAACACGTCGTATTTCCTCGTTGCTACTTTTATGGCATTGTCATGTACCTTTATGAAGGAGTCTACCAGCATGGCAAACGAGTCTATGGAGTTTGGAGCTAGGTTGTGATACCACATCATGGCCCCTTTCGAAAGTGTTTCCCCGAACTTCTTTAGTAAGACGGACTTAATCTCGTCGTCTTTGATATCGTTGTCCTTCACTGCACGCATGTAGGCAGTAACGTGCTCATTAGGCTCCGAGGTCCCGTTGTACTTTGGGAGTTTCGGCATTATGAACTTCTTTGGAATGAGTTTTGGAGCCGCTTCCTCAGGGAACGGCCTTTGCACGAACTTCTTCGAATCCACACCTTTTAGGACCGGGGGTGCACCCGAAATTTGGTCTACCCTGTAGTTGTAGGTCTCATCCTTCTTGTTGTTTGCTGCCATCATTTTCTCTCCCTATTCGATCCTTTTGGTGAGGTCATCGAGATTTTTACGATGGCGGGATCGGCTATCGACCCATTATGGCTTGACCTCTCCGGTACATGTTCGGCCGGGGGAGTTGTCCCCGGTGCTACCGTGCTAGGAGTCTTCTAGTGACTTTGCAGCTTGGTAATAGCCAGCTGTTGTTCTTGCAACATTTCAAAAATAACATGAAGGATAACTTCCCGTTCTTCCCGAGCTGGAGTTTTTTGGGTTTTCTGTTAGTTGCCTCGTTGTATGCTCTTGTTGGTTAGTGAGGTTTCATCGACCTGTTGTGCGTCACGCGAACCCGCGTTTGCTGGAATCATTCCAGGTATGTTCTTAGGGTTCTGTGGTGGCGCACCAACGATCGGAACAGCCACACCATTTTCTCCGTGGTTTTCAAGGATGTCATTTTCAACTCTGTTTACCGAGCCAGACATTTTGACCTGAAATCGAAGATCTTGGATAAGAAAAAGTGTGAAAGATAACTTGCGTTGTGTAATGAAACCAGCAAAAAAATAATCACTATTATTTTTATCCCCACGGTGGACGCCAAGTTGTTTACCACGGTAATAACAATTAAATTTATTGATGGGACTCTAAAAACACGTGATCTATTTTTATGCTAGTTGTTAAGCAGTTGATGCTAGTTGTATGAAGTTTAGAGACGAAATGCGAGCTAATACAGAGTTATAATCAAACAGATGAGCTAGACGGGCGGGGCCTCAGACTGACCGATACGGGGTCTCAAGGCCGATTCCCGGGTTCGGGCTCGAGTTATTAAGGGTAATCGGGGAAGGGCTAACAATTACAAAGCAATCAGCGAAGGCTCTTTATGGCCAATGATAAGCGATAAATGAATAACAAGTATGAAAATAATAAATAAGAGCAATGATATCGAGAGAGTATGTTAGAGGGAAAAGAGAGAGAGAGGGAGTTCTTGTATATTTCGTGTAGAATAGTTGGAGCAACAATAGTTGTTTACAAAATGATAGGGATCCCCTTTATATAGAAGGGGAATCCCGACATAGTACAAAATACATTAATTGTAAAGATATGGAGATGAGACAGCTAGATAAGACACCCTGATTCGGGTCCAGACTAGGTCGGCTAGGCTATGTCACACTTAGCCGTGTGCCTTGGGAACTCCCCCATTTTTACCCTTGCCATGGTCGATATTGCCTCTATGCCACGCGTAGACGAGCCTCGAGGGAGGGAACTCGATCGCAGCCTCTCACCTCGAGGCCTCGAGATGATTTTCTGAAACGGATTAATGACGAGAAATTGGACCCTCCGATTTCGCCGTATACAAGATGGTTATAATTGAGGGTGAATACAGTAAATGATCGCATAAGTGTCAATGGTGCTGGTGGTTTTAGTTGCATTTCTTATTGGAACAACAGTTGTTACCAGTTATTATCCCATAGGATTAGTTCTTATTTTTAATACTTACCTTATATTATATATGGGTTTAGAGTTATACTTTTAGTTCATATTTATCATTTAGTTTGTTAGGTTTTTAGCTTTTGATAATGTTTTGATTTGAATAAGTCTCCTTATTCAAGGAGTACTTTTAGGAAAACTTGAATTTTTTTTTTTTTGAAATAAAAAAATGATCTCACTTATGTAGTGCATAATTCTGACAGTACATGATTACAAACATATTTATCACTATTCATAGTTCCCTTTAATAAAAGGGAGACAAAGAATCTCAACATGCTTGGACTTTGGCACCCAAGTGGCAATCCTTTTGTTGAATTTTAGCCCAATAGCTATATCGACAGCTGCAGGTCAAAAATATAGTTTAAAATCATAAGCTATTTTAAAGCCAAAATTGCATGTATGGATCTTGCATTTCACAGTTAAGTCAATGATGATGCAACTTCAATGGCACTGCCTAATGTCCACGCTGCTTCAACAAGGGAATTCTTGTACTGAACCTTTTTCACCAATGTGATTTCTTGCTGTGGATCAAGTCCGAATCCATCTACAAGTAGAGTGTACTGATAGACAAGATCCATGCACAAGTATGGCAAGTTATCCGGATCCACACGAGGAAATGCAGATTTGGCACCCTCAAGTCCAGTTTCACAAGCACGCTTGGCTGCACTTACATAATCAACTGGGCGAACTTTTGCCACAGCTAAACATGGATTAATCATACCAGCCTCAGCAACTCTGTCAAAGAAAAATAAAGCCACAAACATATTCTTCTGGCCATCCCCCCCTCCACCATTCCACACCCCACCAAAGGTGCATTTCATGTGGGTACATGTTGGTTCATTAACTTTCAGAGCCTTCAGAGAAACCTCCCTACAACTACTCAAGCTTGAACCTTGAGACATCGTCGATGCTGGATAAACTGCTTCTCCATATTTGTATTTAAAGTGAGCTTGGCATTCGATATAAATACAGTTTTTCATTATATCTTTAAGTATTTATATGGTATATGAGCCTATACAACTTTAATGAGCACGATACTATTTTTTTTCACGCACCAAATTCTCCAATGACGAAAGGTGGAGACCCTCCTAGAGTTGCCAATGTCGATAACATTGCAGGTGCTACAACACTGTTCAATTCAACCTTGCTTGCCAACTACCTATCAAATATAGTGGTTGTCACAATTTTGCCACCTGAAAATCTCAGTTGTCCATGCTTATTGTTATGTGGCGCCTTCCTGAGATTCCTTAACAGGGCGATATAAAGCTAAGCAATCGATGTCCGTGCAGTTACTATCCCCATCTGGGGTCCCATCCGTACGCCAGACGAGATTGTCAATGCCATACGGAAAAACCAATGTCAAGAGAAATTGAGAGAACATAAAAGAGAATTGAGAATGAAAGAAAGCTTGATTGCATTAATGAAAGCTATTATAGAAAGGCAACACAATATCGAGGGTGAGGGACACCAGTACAGAGAATTATTTGCTAGCTTGAAAGTTTGATTACTTGATCACCCTAATAATACTTAAAAAAAACCAAAGTTACATGACTTAACCTAACTAAGATAGAGAGACATAATGGAAATACATGAAGTAAAATTACTCTATATTTACAATGAAAAGACTTAGATTCTGTAACGACCCGATCGGTCGTTTTGAGCTCTAGCGCGTCGTTCAGCAGTTGGAAGTCATGAACAACTTCATTTCAGGTATATTGACTTGTGCGTATGGTCAGAGTTGAATTTCGGAAATATCGGAGTCAAATTGGAAAGAAAATTTTCATTGCGGCAGCCTTAAGATGAAGAAAATGGCTAAGATTGGAATTTTGAGCAAACGACCTCGGAATCAGGATCTGAAAGTTCCAGCAGGTTCGTATGATGATTTCGGACTTGGGCGTATGTCCAGATTTGGTTATGGATAACCCGTGAGCATTTCGGCGTATATTGTTGAAGTTAGTATTTTAGAAGAATTTCATAAATTTGGGTTGGAAGGCATTTCAGTGTTATATATGTCCGTTTGGGATTCTAGGTTTGGGAATAACTCCGTATGGTGATTCTGGAGTTGGGAGCGCGATCGGAAGTGTATTCGAATGTCTGGAGGTCATTTTGAAGTCATTTGACTAAATATAGGAATTTGAAGGTTTTTGAGAAAATTCGATCGGAAGTGAAAATTTTGATATCGGGGTCGGAATGTGATTCCAAAAGTTGGGGAAAGTCCGTAATGTCGAATGTGACTTGTGTGCAAAATTTGAAGTCATTCCGGAATGATTTTAGTAAGGTTTGAGACACTTAGNTGGATAGCTTATTTAGGTAATTTGGGACTTAGGAGTGTGTCCGGAATATTTCTGTGATGACCGGTGTAGAATTAAGCTTGAATTGACAAAGTTAGTATTTTGACGAATTCTGGTTGATAGTTGAGATTTTGATCCGAGGGTCGGAATGGAATTCCGAGAGTTGCTATAGCTTCGTTATGTAATTTTAGACTTGTTTGCAAAATTTGAGGTCATTCGGACATAGTTTGGTTGGGTTTTGATCAAAAATGGAATTTGGAAGTTCTTGAGATTCATAGGCTTGAATCCGATGATGATTTGATGTTTTGATGTTATTTTGGGTGTTCCGAAGGTTGGGACAAGTTTGAATGATATTGTGGGATATTTTGATATAATTGGTTAAGGTCCCAAGGGCCTCGGGTGGATTTCGGAGGGTTAACGGAATGGAATTCGGACTCGAAAGAAAAGAAAAAGCTGCTGCAATTTCTGCTAAGCTGTCTTTGGACAGCAAATGTGCAGTCGTAAAGCGTACTTCGGAGGCCTATATATTTTGATATACAAGCAATTTTGAGATTATTCAAAAACAAAAGTTGTATTCCTTTGTGTTTAGTTTCTAGAAAGATAAAGAAATCGTAATTTGGACATATGTAGAGAAAGTTATGATCGATTGAAGTTGACTGGTGGAGTAGTTTCTCCAGAATTTTCTGATTTCATGGAGCCAATCTTAGAAGCTAATATCTCGGGATATATAAAGATTTATATGGTGTACAACCTATCAAATTAAAGATCTTCGAGTCTAGTTTCTAAATCTTCAAACTGTTTGTCATTTGGATATTTATACAAGACGTTATGGGTGTTTAAACAGAAGGTGTCCGACAAAGGAAAATTTTAATAGGATGTATAACTTGTATAGCACAAGTGCAAGGTACAACTCGACGAAGCACGTGTAGATTCTTTAAACACGGATTTGGCTTATTTCTTTCATCTCTTTCATTTGGCTTGGATGATTTTGGAGAGAATTTCAAGGGGGATTTCATCAAGCATCAAAGATGAGTTATTTCTACTTATTTCTAAGTTAAATATATGATTATTATATGAAACTAACCTAGAAATTCATGGAATTAAACCTAAAAAATTGATGAATTAGGGCTTGGGATTTTGAGATTTAAATATGGAATTTGGAGGGTCAAATGGACTCCGATTTTGGTAAATTTGATATGTACGTACTCGTGGCAAGACGAGGAATCCGGTAATGTAAATTTTGTAATTTTTCGAGAAGTGGGCCCGGGGCCGGGTTTTGCTAGTTTCGAGATTTCTGCTATTTTCTCGATTGTTTTCGATTGGGTATTGTTCCCTTAGCATATTGTGATGTATTCACTCTAATTTTGGTTAGATTCGATGCGTGTGGAGGCCAGTTTGAGGGGCAAAGGCGTCGCGAGCTAGGGATTTCGCCGGTTCGAGGTGAGTAATACTTGTAAATGATATCCTGAGGGTTTGAAACCCCGGATTTGCACATAATAGTGCTGTATTGAGGTGACTTGCACGCCGTATATGAGCATGGGGTAGAGAATTGTTGGGGATTGTGACTTGGTCCATCCCGGTTGTTAATTTTTACCGCGTACTTGACTGAAACTGCTTGTTATCATCATAATTTGGGCTGATTGCCATGTTTGGGCTTCGTGCCAACTATGTGAATCCTTCAGGGATTGATATCACTGTTTTCGCATAATTTTTGTATACTATTTGATCTTGGTCCAGGGTTTTAATACTGATTTGCAAACTCATCCATTTTTCTAAGATTTGAAAACTTAAACAATATTTTATTGACATTTTGAGCTGAGAACTGTTAATAGTAATTTCTGGATATATGGTTGGCTCGGGCTGCGCACCGCAGCGGTACTGTATTGATATTGAGGTCGAGGGCCTGGTTGATGCCACGAGATGGCTTGATTATTGCGCTTGGGCTGAAGGAGCCCCTCCGGAGTCTGTACACACCTCTAGTGAGCGCCGTCGACGTTAAATACATGGTTGGCTCGGACTGCACGCTGCAGTGGGTACCTGAGTGTACCGATCATATGCATTGCATTGCACTCATGCATTGGTTCCTGGTTGTATTATGTGTCATGACATTTAACACCCTCATTCCATTGGCATCCATGCTACTTCTTGCACTATTTACCAGATACCCTGGTGTTATTTGTTAATGGAATACTGTGCCCGAGGGGCTGACTTATATGCTGACTTGCACTATTTGTTTCACATTAATTTGCTTAACTGTTGAAAAAAATATTTTTCAAAAGAGGTTTTTAACTGAGCCCAGATATTTTCTAAAGGAATTCACGGTTTTAATGTTTTCTCAAAGGGTTGCACTATTCTATATAGCATGATGGAGTGCCTTACGTGATTTCTTGCTGCTCAGTTATTATTTACTTTTATTGCTCACTGAATTGGAGTACTCACTTTACTCCCTGCACCTCGCGTACAGTTGCAGGTATTGTTCACTCGATAGCGGGTTAATAGCTGATTGAAGGTATTACTACTGTAGCTGAGCAAGGTGACTGCCAGCGTTCGCGGCACCAGACTTTGTCTTTTGATTCCAGATTTTACTGTGTATATTATTGGCCATGTAGTTGTGTTCAGACTTCTTTAGATACTCGTGACTTGTGACACCCCGGTCGAGTTGCGTTGGGTTGTAAATACCGATTATTATTGTCATTAAGTTGTATTTATCCAATCATTTATGTTTAATAATTTTAAAAAAGGCATTGTTGTTCTGTTGGCTCGCCTTGTCTTCACGAGAGGCGCCATCACGACCGGGTTGGGAGTTGGGTCGTGACAGATTCCTACAAAGTAGAAGCAAGTCCATTGGTAGCAACCTTGTCGTTAGCATCAGAGTCTGCGCGCGCATTGATTTCTGCATGTGCGACACTGTTGGCATATGCCTGCGGTAGGACACTGGTGAGGGCTATCGGTGGAGCTACATAGGCACAGGTGCGCTTGTCACCTGGGCCGGTCAAGTCCGTGGGCCGTCTATGGAGCTAGGTGTTGGGAGGCTTGCTAGGACGCCAAGGGGCGCGTCTAAGGGGTCGTGGGGTATTTCTAGAAAGCTGCCCATGACATTCTCCCCCACTTGAGTTGGCGACGTCCTCGGCGCCTTACTTGCAAGATAATCATCGATCAGGCTCTTGTAGGTTTTGAGGTTTGTTCCCTACTCTCAAGCATTCTCCTCTGTGTCACAGCCCTGCCATTTTACTAGGAACTCTTGGTGATCTTTCCTTGAAGCATGAATCACTTGATCATCGAGAAGAGCTTCTGCACGCCTTTTCCCTATTGAATTAGGGCTTCTAATACTTGGTATTGTGAGTTGGCTCCGCGAAGGATCTTCCATGTCTTCCCAAAAAAGTTTCAGAAGGCTAACATGGAAGACTGGATGAATCTTCCACCAGGCTAAGGTATCCATCCAATATGCAACTTTTCCAATGCACTTCTCAGTGGACAAGGGTCCAATGTACTTTTGCAATAGGCGAGGGTCATAGAACCCTACAAACAAGTATCGCTTTGGGATTTTCACCATCACTTTGTATCCTACTTGGTACTTAACAAAGCAATAATTTTGATCGACATGCTTTTTCATCCGCTTTTGGGCTTTGACAAGATAGCTCCATACTATCTCCAAATTTTTGCTTCCATTCCTTCGAGAAACTAGCAACTCGAGGGAATTTAGACATGTTAGGTGCATTCACAGTGTGTTGGAGTGTCCGGTAACAATGTCATAAGTGTTTATATATATATTAGAGCTCTTTTGTGAATTGAAACATATCGGAGTAGCATCCCTTCATCCAATTGTTTTGCGATCCGCTAACAAAATGGTGGAGGTATTCCTCCAGCATGCCATTGAACCGCTCCATCTGGCCATCAGATTGTGGATGAAAACTTAAATTGTGGATCAACTTGGACCCAAGGTACTTAAAGAGTTGAGTCCAAAAGTTGCTAGTGAAGCAAGAGTCGCGGTGACTAACAATGTCTTTAAGCAGACCCTAATATTTGACATCACGAGAGAAGAATAGTTGAGCTGTATCTTCTCCTGATATATATTTTGGGGCTGCTATAAATGTAGAACACTTGGAAAATCTATCTACCACGATCAAGATAGTTGTACGATTTCTGACCTTGGGCAATCCGGTTATGAAATCCATTGACATGCTTTCTAAAGGTCTCTTTGGAACAGGCAATGGCTCCAAAAGTCCCGTTTGTGTCAAGAGGTCTGGCTTGTATTTATCGAATACTAGGCAAATCTTCACATACTACGCGATATTATCAGCTATTTTAGGCCAATAATAAGAACGACACAACAACGCCATGGTGCGTTCTTCACCTGGGTGGCCGACCCACAAAGTGTCATGGTATTCCATCAGAAGAGTCCTCTCATATTGCCTCTTTTAGGAATATAAAGTCGATTCCCTTCTACCTTTATGAGCTCGTCTTCCACGTAGAACTGTCGAGTCTTTCCTTGTCCTACCAAATAGACCAAATACTGTGCAGCAGGATCCTTGGCGAGTAGATCCTGTATCTGGTTTTTTATTGTGGTGGCCACTGGTGAGTAGGCACACCAATGCTAGGTTATCCTTCCGACTAAGCGCATCAACAACTTGGTTGGTCTTCCCACTTCGGTACTCCAATTTGAAGTAAAATTCTGCTAGGAGTTCCTGCCATCTGGCCTGTCGGCCATTTAGCTTTGGCTAGGTCATAAAATGACTAACAACTATATTGTGTGTCTTGACTATTAATGGGGTACCCTACAGATAGTGCCTCCAAAGGCGTATGGAGTGGACGATAGCCAATAATTCTTTTTTGTGGATGGCATAGTGCCGTTCTGCATCCTTCAAGTTACGGCTCTTGTATGCCACTAGATGCCGCAAGACCTGCCTAGAGCATAGTCAGAGGCATATGTTTGTACTTTGAACGGGCCAAATCAGGGAGGACCAAGACGGGGCTACTAGACAGAGCCACTTTCAATACTTGAAGGCCTCTGCTCGCCTGTGACCCCAATCTCAAGGCATGGCTTTCTATAGGAGTTCTGTCAATGACACTACAATGAGGGAATAAATTTTCACAAACCATCGATAAAAGTTGCATAAGCAAAGGAATGCCCTTAAGGCGTGGATATCCTTAGGCACGACCAATCTGTGACAACTTGAATCTTCTATTAGTCCATATTGATCCACCATTCCTAAATGACATGTCCGAGGAAGTCAATCTATTTTTGGGAGAAGGAGAAATTGGATAGCTTCACATATAATTCGTGCACTTGCAGTCGAGCTAGAACGTTCCATAAGTGCTCCAGGTGTTCCTCCAATGTTTTTCTATATACCACAATGTCTCCCAAGTAGACCATTACGAATTTATCAATATATTCTCGGAAGACCTGGTTCATCATGGTGCAAAATATGACTGGATCATTCGTCATGCCGAATGGAATGACCAGAAAGTTGTATGACCCATATCTTGTCACACAAGTCATCTTATGTTCATCTCCCTCAGCAAGTGGGACTTGCCAGTAACTTGTCTTCAGGTCTATTTTTGTGAACACTGTAGCACCACCAAGTCTATCGAACAGGTCCACTATTACTAGGATATGGTACTTGTTCTTTAAGGTGATTTTGTTTATGGACCAATAATCCACATTAAGTTGTAGGGTGCCATCCTGTTTCTTTTGGAGCAGCACAGGGGACCCATAAGGGGACTTGGAGGGCATAATGATCCCCGTGTCTAGCATTTCCGTAAACTATCTCTGAAGCTCGGTGAGTTTGGGTTGTGACATTTTGTAAGGAACTGGGGCAGGTGGCTTTCACCCGTCACCAACTCAATATCATGGTCCATAGTGTGCCTAGGGTAGTCGCTTTGGCATGTGTTGTGGCATGGTGTCTTCAATCCTTCAGCAGCTCCTTCACGGGTGCAAGAATAGGATTCGAAAAGCTTTCAATATCTTTAATATAGAGGGTAGCCAAGAACGCAGGTTCATGTCTTTTGACTCCCTTCTTCAGCTGCAAGGCTGAAATGTTCTCCACGGCTATCTTTATGGTTGTGCATGGGATAATGCAAGGCTTAGCCCCATTTGCTCCCATCATCATTATCATGTATGCATAAGGTACATGAATGGTGTTGGTTTGCCTCATGAATTCTAATCCAACTATCAGCTCGAAGTCATCTATGATCACCCACACAAGGTAAATTTTCCTTCATAAGGACCAAACTTCACCGACACTCCTTTGGCTATTGCATCCACTGGCTGAGGCAGTGAGTTGATAACCTTGACACGATATATGCCTTTTCCCACAACTAGACCAAGGCGCTCTACCTAAGTTGAGGCTAAGTAGTTGTGAGTAGCGCTCATGTCTATCATCTCTTGAATGGGCTTGCCATTAACTTTCATTTCGCCGAACATCAAGATCTTCTCTAAGTTAAGAGGAGGCGCCTCATCCGCATTCTTTTTTCCTTTCTTGGTGGTTGGGCTTAGGTCCTTCTTCTTATGGATACCAGTAATGGTCCCTGCTAAGGCCTCAGAAGTTGAAACAATAAGTGCGTTGAAGGCACCTATTAGTTCTGTTTGGTCAGCATCATCTATATTGTTATATGTCCCATCATCAAAGGTTTTATGGGCATTCATTTGTGCATATGGACATTCATTGTTCCAATGTGGCCCGCTGCAATGACGGCATCCTGAAGGGGGCTTCCTTTCCCGATCATTGTTGTGAGACGCCAATACTATTACTGCCTGAGGAAGGAGTCTTAGATTTGGTTGCACTCCGATCTCCTCCACTTTACTAGGGCCACCATTGCTAGGATGGCACCCTTGTATCCTCTTTGGACAAGTGATTGAGGCCTATCCTTCTAAGCTTCCATTTGATAGTTTCCAAGGCATTCCAGTAGTTGGATCGCCTTGAGCAAAGTGTCTACCCTTTGTCTTTGAAGCTCCATACAGACATAAGGTTTCAAAATTCTAGGAATGTGAAGAGTTTGTCTTTGTCCCCCATACACCGTGTGTTCATCATGAATGCGGAGAATTCTCGCACGTAATACCGCACCAGCTTTTTCTGGTAGAGCTCTCGTAGCTTTCTCCGTGCATTGTATTCAACATTCTCGAAGAAGAATAGTAGGTGTATGGTTGCCTTCAAGTCTGTCCAAATCTCAAGAGTATCCTCACCGGCCCTGATGGCTTCGTATCTTCCACAAGAGCTTCGCATCAACCTAAAGATACATGGTAATAATTGCTATATTTTTGTTTCTTCTAGCTCTCCTATGGCATTGAAGTACTGTTCAATGTCGAAGATGAAGTTCTCCACTTCCTCGGTGTTTCGAGCCACATTGTAGGGCTTTTGCTCAGGATTTTTCAGCTTTTGTGGCGCATGGGTGAGGTTCACAGCACCCGCGATATGGTTTCCGCCTCCTCGAAGTAGGACTGGTAAGGCAGCATTAACAATATTGAGCTGGCCCGTCAAGTTATTTATGGCTTGTTGCATGGCAGTCACTCTATATTTCTCTTATGCCTTATAGGCTAATCCTCGATCCTCTCCTGTTGTAGGCCCTCAAATTTACCTAAAATTTTGGCCCCTAAGAGTCGTGACTGATGTTCAGAATGTCACCTTCAGCCTGCTGCATCCTGCGATCCTGGTCGTCCAACATTTGCACTAGGTTTATTCTTAGATCATGCATCATATTCACTATGGGATGTAGTTCATTAACCCTATCTTCATGGGCCGCAATGCGGTTGCATGATTCACCATGGTTAGAAATGGTGGTGGAAGCATAGTGCTCCCTTGTCCGATATCGACCCTACGTTCTGATACCAACTGTTACATAGAGCCTTCTTAAGAGTCCTTGGAAGAGTGACATAAGGCTAAGCAACTAATGTTCATGCAGTTACTATCTGCCAACTGGGGTCCCCTCCATACGATATACGATATTGTTAGTGCCGTACGGAAAAACCAATATCAACAATTGGGAGAACGTGAAAGAGAATTGAGAATGAAAGAAAGCTTGATTGCATTAAGAAAAACTATTATAGAAAGGCAACACCGTGTCGAGATCGAGATCGAGAGAGAGAGAGAGAGAGAGAGATAGAGAGAGAGACCAGTATAGAGAATTGTTTGCTTGCTTGAAAGTTTGATTGCTTGATCCCCTTACGAATGCCTAAAAACAAAAATAAACCAAAGTTACAGGACTTGACTAAACTAAGCTAGAGAGACATAAGGGAAATACAGGAAGTAAAACTACTCTATATTTATAATGAAAAGGACTTAGATTCCTATAAAGTAGAAGCAGGTCCGTTGACAACACTCTTGTCTGTAGCATAAGAGTGTGCGCATGTGGCGTTGTCTGCACGTGCAGTGCTTTTGGCATCTATCTACGGCTGGACGCAGGCAAGGGCTATCAGTGGGGAGACATAGACACATGTGCACTTGTCACTTAGCGTAGCCAAGACCACGGGGCCGTCCATGGAACGAGGCATTAGGAGGCTTGCCAAGACTCTATGGGGTACGTCTAAGGGGTCATAGGGCATGGCTGGAAAGTTGCCCATGATATTAAGCATGACCTCTATGGTCACCTTGATGGGTCTACCCTGATTCCAACCCCGAGCATCACTTTTAGCACCGATATAATCCCCAACCCTGATTATACACTTTGGTTCCATCAGGATCAACTCATCCAGAACGCCTTTATGTGTCTGTTGACCCTACCATTGCTTCCACATTTATTGTTGCCAACACATCTAAACAGGCTAGTGACTTCTTGCACACTACTTATGCAAACAAGTCCCAAACTGGATCTTCAGTCTTTGTGATCAACTTGCACGTATCACAAAAGACACCATTCCTATTATCGAGTACCTTCTACGTATTTAGTCCCATTCAAATGAACTTGCTATTGTAGGTGCCCAACCATTAACTCTGAACTTATCGTCAACATTCTAAATGGACTTGGCTCTGAGTTTTATGGTATCTCAGCTACTATACGAGCACGTGACACCATAGTCACTTATGAGAAACTATATGAAAAGCTTCTTGAGCATGAGCTCTTTATTCGTCATCAGGAATATAAGAAAATCCACAGTCCTATCACAACACTGATTGCCAATCACAACAAATCGAACAACAATTCCAACAATCGCAACAATCACCGCCAATCCTACAACAACAACTCTCAACCATGGCGACAGAACATCCGCTCCAATACATCTACCCAGTGGAAACCCCCAAAAAATAACACAACGGGTGTTATTCGTTGTCAATTATGCAACAAGATTGGCCATGTTGCAAATGTGCGCCAATCCAAGTCACACGATCACTTTGAGGACAAAGCCAATTATATCACATGCTTCAACACCACTGCTAACTCGTAGATAGTCGACTCTGATGGCACACACCATATCCCAACCGAACCTTATAACCTATAACCGTACCATGGCAATAAGAATGTCTCCATGGGTGATGTAACTAAATTCTCATCTCACATATCGGTTCTACTCAGTTAAATGCATCGAATAACATTTTAAACTAATTCACACTCTATGTGCTCCAGCTATTAAACATAATCTTACTTTTGTTTCCAAATTCTGTAAGCATAATCTAACGTCCATTAAATTTTTTTCTTTCTCTTTTTTTGTGAAGGATCTAAAATTGCAGACACCGTTGGTGCACAAGGAGATGAACAATGGACTATATTAGTGACCTAGTTGATAAGTATGTATTTTGACTACTTATTTGCACCCTTTTACTTTCGTTTTAGCTAAAAAATGCTTAAAGATATTCCTGAAAACTGATAAATGTGCTTTCTTGCAGGAGTATTGGAAAATGAGCGAACATGATAAAATTCAACTCAAAAGGGAGTATTTTTGGAAAACGACTAAAACTAAGCAAAAAGTGGCAAAGTGCGGACTATAGAATTTTGTTTGCGGCCACAGAATGTGAAGGAATTTTGACAGTGCTACTCTGCAATATGCGAATCGCACAATAATCATACTACCACACAAGAGAAAGATAAGAGAGTTTAATTTGAAGTCCATCGAGAAGTGCGGACAACACTATTATTGTGCGACCATAGAATTCCAGAGTGTGTCCATACTCAGAAATGTGCCATTCGCAGAACCTGAAGAAGTGCGTCCGCAATTCAGAATTGTGCGGCCGCAGAAGCCCGCTTGTCAAACTCTCCTTCAAAGTGCGGACCGCACATAGAATTGTGCGTCTGCAGAACCTCCAAAAGGACACTTTTGTTCGAAATTTTCAGTTGTGTACAAATAGTCTTTTTTGTTAAAATTTGGTTAAGTTTGAACTTCAAAAAGTAGAGAGGCATTTTTATTTACTGGATTAGGAAGTTTTACAATAGCTTGTCTAATTTACATTGGCTTTTCATCTCTTTATCATCTAATATGAGTTTCATCTTCTTTCCTTCTTTAATTTCATCATTTTTATCTATGAGTAGCTAAATTCTTAGCTCGGGTTGTGACCCAATCCTAGTGTGGGTACCTAATGGGTGTTTGATTTAGCGCTTGTTTAAGGTTGGGTGTGTGATATTTAGCTTAGTTCTTGCTTTAATTTAAGAATTAATAGTTGCAAACATTGATTCATGCCTAATAGACTTAGTATCTACTTGAGAAAGAGAGATTGAGTCTAGGAAAACTTGGCTAACAGAAAATTGGGGTGAACTCAAGAAATTGATAGTCTCAATTAAAGGGTTGAATCTAGAGATAGTAAAACCCGACTTGAGCATCTATCAACTATTTTGTGAATTACCCATTTGGGCTTGAGAAAGCCATATTGGCTAAAACCACTCTACTACCGAGATGTATTGAGTGGGTAATTGTATGTTGATTGCTATATTACGCCTCGACCAACAAAACACGCTCTAAAGCTCACAACCCATTAGGCAACTACCTAGGTGGAAGTCACATCCCTAGATATTTTACAACTTGTAAAACAACAACAAAAATATCATTCTCTAGTTTTATATTTGCAACCAATATCCTAATGTAGAAGTAGACAAAAACAACAAAGTATGTGGAAGTACATTTTGGACACATTATACGCTTAGTCCGAGTATATACCAAATCCCATCTACGCTTCCTGATAAATTGATCCTGACTCCTAGTTAGGTAATAATAATTGCATCGACCACTTCACAACCCCAATTTTAGGTGGAACTTGGGCGACATCAATTTTTGGCACGATTGTCGGGGAGCTAAAAATGGATTTGGCTATGTATTCGGTTTTGTGTGTGATTTGTCTTCCTTTCCTCCCGGGTTACTAATATTTTTGTTTAACATTTGTAGGAGATACAATGTATCTCAACAACAATGATGTCAACCCAAACCGACGGGCCGCGGCGGACACCCAGTACCATACTCAACTGAGTATTGACGTAACGTATTCTCCTTATTACATCATCATGAGTAAATGGGCCAGAAGGGTCGTCATGGGGCAACAAGAATAAAACATGAGGGAACACTTGACATAAAATAACCCAACCTAATATAGAAACTTACACATGTGACATACGGGCTTATAAGGCCAACATGATCATTTATAAACTTAAAACATAGGCCGGCCAGGCCATACAAGTATCCATATACATGACCTTTGTTTACAAGACCTGCCATACCAATCAATACACGTACTAACCATACTGACAAAATAAGCAACTCCGGAGTAAATGGAGCGTACCAATACCTTCCGCTGAGCTGATAGCCTTCTTGGAGGACTCTCAGCCTGTCTATTGGGATCTGCAGGCATGAATTGCAGCGTCCCCAGGAAAATGGGACGTCAGTAAAAATAGTGTACCGAGTATGTAAGGAATGAAAATCAGTAAATAATAAACATGAGAAAAACATGGAGTAAAATATTCGACATGTAAATCTGAATAACTCTGTTAATCATTAATATGTATAATGGCATACATATATGTATAAATGTCATATCGTGCATAGATACATGTGTTCATAACATCATCAAGCCTCTGAGGGCATCCCATTATATCATCTCGACCACTATGGGCAAAATCATCAACGTATACCAGCTGATCAGGTGGTGGTGCGTATATAACGCCATAACCTTTTTCACATATCCCAAATACATTCATTATCCTAGTGTGTGTGTGTGTGTGTGTGTATATATATATATATATATATATATATATATATATAAAAAATTTCATCTGGTCACGCATCAATGTACATGTATAAATGAATGCAATGCATGAGAAGCACGCCAATAAAATCTTTCGGAATGTCATAAGACCATTATGCCATTGAGTAATATCATGAATTAAATTTTTCTCAACATACGTATTTTTCTGAGACCCATGAACATATGATAGAATAAAATTACACATGGAGAATCAAGAACATAAGCATCTCTAGCATTTCTATGAATAGAGTCATTTATGGAAGTTGTGCATTTGCTCATTTCGTTTGCATCGTATGGATCATGCCAAAAGGAAAGAAGGGATAGCCTGAACATACCTAAGTCGATTCTCTTAGCAATCTCTCTAACCCATATTAATTGCGACAAAACATGTAACGGCAAGATCGGAGTAGATGAAAATCCGCATGATATTCTTAAGAAAGATTGCACCTTACTTCCTTAGAACCGCAAAATCTCACGTTGCTAAGTATTAAATAGTATTGTATGAGATTTGATTGTAGCAAATCACGTAAATAATTGTATGCAATTGGCTTGAACTCCATTTTACTTTATTGTAGAGATGCAAGAACCTTTCTTAAGTAATTTGGAAGGGTTTTTATTCTTAGTTAGTGTGGGCCCCACTATGTGATGACTTGGGCACAAATTTCTTTAAATGTGACACCTTTTATGTGACTTTAAGAGTCACCAATTTGGCCAAAACTTGTTTCCACATTGGGGAGGCCTTTTAGGCTTATCCATACAACAACAACAAGCCTAGTATGTTCCCACCAAGTGGGTTTAGGCTTATCCATTAACATCTTAATTAATTACCAATTCCTTAATTAACTTGGTAATTTCTCACTAATCCAATAATTAATCAATTACCTACATAATTAAGAATTATCTCAAATTACTTAAAATACTACTCATTTTAATACACTTTATACATCATATTATCATGATCATGTGGTACCTTGTATATGGCACTAGTCCATAAATACCGGGTATTGTACCTTGGACCGTATTATATTCCAAAATGATAACTTTCGACGAAACTCATTTTATTCGATTCTCTTACCCTCTCACCTTCACAAATTTACTTATCACTTTGTTTGAAATATCATAATATTTGTGACTTCAAAATAATCTCATTCCCGAGCTTGTGTCGATTAACTTACGATAAAAAACGTTCAAAAATGCGGGAAGTAACATCTCAATCCCGAGCTTTCATCGATTCACTTATGGTATACTTTCACGTAAAAAAATATGGGGTATAACAAATGATCCTCTTGGAAATGTGCCTTTGGGGGATGACGGGGATGATGACCAAGTTGATGAGGTTCCTCTTGAACCTGAAGCATGTACACGAGGCTGGCCGCCTCAAGACAACATTCTCGTTCCACCCCCACCTCCACCAAGAGCGGCTGCACATCGAGTGTTGCCGAGTGAAGGATACGCAAGTGCCATAGTCCTGCCTCATATTAGGGTGGGAAACTTTCAAATCACAAATTTTATGCTCACACTATTGTAACAATGGCGATTCTTCACCGGGGCTTCGAGTCAAAATGCATACAAGCACTTGAAAGGGTTTATTAACACTTGGTAGGGGAGTAAACAGACAAATGTTTCCGAGGATGATTTACAGTTGATGTTATTCCCTTTCTCTCTAACGGGGAAGGACTTGTATTGGTTAGAGAGGTTGCCAAATCATTCTATCCATACATGGGATGAATTGGCCAAGAAATTTATTTCCAAGTTCTTTTCTCCTGGGCATATGACATCTCTTAGGGATGAGATTCTATCTTTCAAACAAGAACCGAATGAGCCTTTGCATGAGATATGGGAGACATACTGCACAATGGTCAAAGAGTTCCCCAAGAATGACATGACGGAGGCTATGATTCAACAAACTTTCTATAGAGGGATCAACACTACCAATCAATATGTGGTCAACCAACTTGCTAGTGGAAATTTCATGACAATGCCATGTGTGGAAGCTTGTGAGATCTTAGATGAAATGGCGGATACTTCATCGACATGGCAAAGTAGAGCAAACGTTCCTCAAGGTGATCCAAATGTGATTCACTTGCATAAATAATTACATGATCATGGGAAAGCAATTGACGAATTGACCACCATAATGAATCAACTAGCCAAATCTCAACTTCAACAAGTGCATGGTCCCAATAAAGTAAATGCAATGTAGGGAGTTAATATGATGGTAAACAAGAGAAGGCAAAATGGTCCTCAAGTGCAAAACCGTGTTGAAAATTATGTGCAAGATGATAGTGGATTTGATAAAGATGGACAATACAGTAAATAAGAGGAAAAATTACAATATGTTAACAACTTCTAAGGGCAAAGAAACAACAATCAAGGACCAAATCAACAGCAATGGTGACCACAAGGAAATCAAGGAAATTGGAATTCAAGCAATCAAGGTAGTTGGAACAATCAAAACAACCAAGGGAATTGGAACAATCAAAGCAATCAAGGAAATTGGAATGGTCGAAATAACCAAGGCAATTGGAGTGGCAATAAGCAAGGCTATTGAGAAGGTAACAACCAAGGAGGGTGGAACAACAACAACAACCGGGGGTCTGGTTTTCAAAGGCCCTAATGTTTCAACAACCGAGAAACCCGCCTCTTTATCCTTCTCAAGGTCTAAGCTCTGCTAACAATGGAATGGGATGAATTGAGAGCATGTTTAAACCAATGATGGAGAAGAATGCCGACTCCGATGCTCAACTACCCTCTCACAACATTTCAATTCGCAATTTGGAAGTTCAATTGGGATAAATCTCGCAAGCTTTGAACACTCATCCTAAAGGGGCACTACCAAGTGATACGGTGGTTAACCCGAAGGGTGGGAACAAAACGGGACTTGCCATGGCTGTAACCATAAGGAGTGGAAAAGGGGGGATGCAACCACCTCAGGCCAAAAGAAGTTTGTGGATGATGAACAATTGGTACAAGAAGATGAGATGCCAGGCAATGAAGTGCAAGCAAATGATGAAGTGATAATTGATACTGAAGGCAATGTGGAGGAGACTCAAGAAGAAGTGAACCTGTCTAGGGAGCACATTATTGACATATTGGAACCGGTAGTGCCAAAGGCTATGGGACTAATGACAAGGCCTCCTCCTCCACATCCTCAAAGGCTTTCCAAGCAAACTGATGAGAACAAATTCAACAAGTTTATTGACATGATGAAGAGTTTGTCTATTAATATGTCATTGTTTAAGGTTTTGAGAAAATTCCGGGTTATGAAAAGTTCATGAAGTACTTGGTGACAAAGAAGAGGTTAATGAATTATGAGACTATAGAGATGACACATCAAGTGAGTGAAATTGTGCACTCAATGGCTCCTAAATTGACATATTGTCACGACCCAAACACCATACCCGGTCGTAATGGCGACTCTCGTGAAGACAAGGCCAGCCAACTAACCCAATTCGTTTCTTTAACACTTACTAAACATAAATAGATGGAAAATGCAACTTAAGAACATTAATTATCAACATTATAGCCTAACTCAGCCCGATCAGGGTGTCACAAGTCACAAGCATCTAAGAAGTAGGAACACTACTATAGGGCCAATATTATATATATACAAAATAAAATCTGGAAATCAAAGATGAAGTGCGGTGCCGCGAACGCTGGCAGTCACCTAGCTCAACTACCTTAGTAAGGCCTTCGGTCTGCTAATAACCCGCTACCTGGTGAACCATATCTGTAACTGCACGCGAGATGCAGGGAGTAAAGTGAGTACTTCCAACTCAGTGGTAACAAGAGCGAATAATATCTGAGCGATAAGAAAACACGTATGAGCACTCCAAAATGCAATAACAGACAGTACAACCCTTTTGAGAAAGATAGAAAAACTGTAACACCGAGAAAATCCTTTAGAAAATCTCAAGCTCAGTTAAAAATCTCTTTTGAAAATATGTCTTTTCAACAGTTGCGAAAAACAATTTCAACAAGCAGGACTAATCAGAAATCTGCCCCTCGGGCTCAGTATCAACCTCTCAGTGCAGTATAAGCCCTGCGGACTCACTCCTAACTCACAAAGTACAACATCAGCCTCTCGGGCTCACTCCCAACTCACAAAGTACAACATCAGCCTCTCGGGCTCAACACTCCTTAACATGTAACACCAGGGTATCTGGTCAACAAGGCAAGTAATAGCATGTATGTTAATGATATGTGAGTGCTAAAAATCATGCCACGTAGTACAAACAGGAATGAATGCATAAATGCAATGCAATGCACATGACCGCTGCGGCGCGCAGCCCGATCCATTTGGGTACCCTGTGCTCACTGGGGGTGTGTACAGACTCCGGAGCGGCTCCTACAGCCCAAGCGCTATAATACTGCGGCGTGCAATCCGATCCACATATTATATCACTGCGGCGTGCAGTTCGATCCATATAATATACTGCAGCGTGCAGTCCGATCCATATAATATACTAATGCGTCGTGCAGTCCGATCCATGCATGTATATGTACATACTGCTGCAGCATGCAGCCCGATTCATATCTCAGTCCAGCAATACACATAAGCCCCTTGGGCAATCGTAAAATAGCAGTTCTCAGCTCAAAACTTCAGAAAAATATCATTTAAGTTTTCAAATCTTAGAAAGATGGCTGAGTTTGCAAAACAATATTTAGAACCTTGGACTGAGATCAAATAATATGCAACGTAATGTAAAAACAGTGATATCAACAACCGGGACGGACCAAGTCACAATCCCCAACGGTGCTCTACCCCACGCTCATACCTGGCGTGCAAGTCACCACAATACATCACTATGATGTGCAAAAATCCGGGGTTTCAAACCCTCAGGATATCATTCACAAGTATTACTCACCTCAAACCGGTGGAATTCCTCGCTCGCGACGCCTTTGCCCCTCAAATTGGCCTCCACGCGCGTCAAATCTAACCAAACCAGAGCGAATACATTACAATATACAAATGGGACATTACCAAATCGAAAACAATAAAAAAATATCAAAATTCACGAAATTTGCGAAACCCGAGCCCCGGGCCCACGTCTCGAAAAATTATAAAATTAACATCGCCGGTTTCCTTATCTCGCCACGAGTCTAACCATGTAAAAATCATTAAATTCCCATATCATTTCGACCCTCAAATCCTTGATTCTATCCAAGAGGGTTTTCTACCCTTTTCAACAAAAATTCTCAAATTAAACACCAAAACTTGCAATAGATTCGAGTTATACAACCAAAATTGAGTTAAGAGTACTTACCCCGTTGTTCTCTCCAAAAATCTCCCGAAAAATCGCCTTATCCGTGCTCCAAATCGTCAAAAATGACAAATGGGATGAATTTTGGACTTTATTCTGCTGCCCAGAGATTTGTTCTTCGCGTTCGCGGTCCTTCTCTCGCGTTCGCGAAGAACAAAGTTCCAAAAATTCATTTTCCAAACTCTGCTCGGATAGCCTCTATTGTAATGGTGATAACGTTTTACACACACCTCCAAATGACTATTATAATATGTTTGTGGAAACTATATTCAAAGATATACAACTTTCGTTTTTGAATCACTTCAAAATTCGTTGTAGATAAAACGATATGAACTTCCGAATTAGGACCTGCGCGACAGAAAATTCCTTCTTCGCGAACGCGAAGAACAAAAGTCCCAGATGGCAATTCCTTCTTCGCGAACGCAAAGCACTGTCGCGAACGCGAAAACCAAAAGTCTCAGAAGCCAATTTCTGCTTCGCGAACGCGATAGGACCTCGCAGACGCGAAGGACAACACCAGATACCAGCAACAGCAGTTCAAAACTTCCAAAAATGACATGTTGGGCATCCGAAACACACCCGAGGCCCCCGGGACCTCAACCAAAAGCACCAGCATTACTTAAAACATTATCCAAACTTGCTCGAACCATAAAAATACTATAATTAACATCAAAATCCTCAAATATCATCAAATCAAGGCTTAAGTTAAACTAGAACTTTCAAAACTCACATTCAATCAAAAAACCGACCTAAACCCCTCTGAATCAATTGAAATTTTGCACACAAGTCCAAAATCACCTAACGAAACTGCTGAAACTCTCGGAATTCCATTCCAACTCCCGGATCAAAATTCCACCTATCAACCGAAAATCGCCAAAATACTTACTTCGCCAAAATAGGCTAACTTCTTCACCGGACCTCCAAAATTACTTCTGATTGCGCTCCTAAGCCTTAAATCATCCCTCGAAACTAACCGAATCATCGGAATTCAATTCAGAGCCCTCTAACTCACAAGTCAACATCCGGTTGACTTTTCCAAACTAATTCTTCCTTAAAGAGACTAATCGTCTCATTTCTTACCAAACTCTATCCGAATCACTTCAAATTCACCAAACACATATACTGAAACATGAGGAAGCATAAAACG
>MU672119.1:63828-91569 GCA_026770625.1 Nicotiana glauca
GAGGTTAGTATAATCAACAACCAGGACGGACCAAGTCACAATCCCCAACGGTGCTCTACCCCACGCTCATACCTGGCGTGCAAGTCACCACAATACAGCACTATGATGTGCAAAAATCCGGGGTTTCAAACCCTCAGGATATCATTCACAAGTATTACTCACCTCAAACCGGTGGAATTCCTCGCTCGCGATGCCTTTGCCCCTCAAATTGGCCTACACGTGCGTCAAATCTAACCAAAACCAGAGCGAATACATTACAATATGCAAATGGGACATTACCCAATCGAAAACAATCGAAAAATATAAAAATTCACGAAATTTGCGAAACCCGAGCCCCGGGTCCACTTCTCGAAAAATTATAAAATTAACATCGCCGGCTTCCTTATCTCGCCACGAGTCTAACCATGTAAAAATCATTAAATTCTCATATCATTTTGACCCTTAAATCCTTGATTCTATCCAAGAGGGTTTTCTACCATCTTCAACAAAAATTCTCAAATTAAACACCAAAACTTGCAATAGATTCGAGTTAAACAACCAAAATTGAGTTAAGAGTACTTACCCCGTTGTTCACTCCAAAAATCTCCCAAAAAATCGCCTTATCCGTGCTCCAAATCGTCAAAAATGACAAATGGGACGAAGTTTGGACTTTATTCTGCTGCCCAGAGATTTGTTCTTCGCGTTTGCGGTCCTTCTCTCGCGTTCGCGAAGAACAAAGTTCCAAAAATTTATTTTCCAAACTCTGCTCGGACAGCCTCTATTGTAATGGTCATAAAGTTTTACACACACCTCCAAAAGTCTATTATAATATGTTTCTGAAAACTAGATTCACAGATCTACAACTGTAGTTTTTAAATCACCTCAAAATTCCTTGTCGATAAAAAGATATGAGCTTCCGAATTAGGACCTGCGCGACAGAAAATTCCTTCTTCGCGAACGCGAAGCACTGTCGCGAACGCGAAGAACAAAAGTCACAGATGGCAATTCCTTCTTCGCGAACGCGAAGCACTGTTGCGAACGCGAAGACCAAAAGTCTCAGAAGCCAATTTCTGCTTAGCGAATGCGATAGGACCTCGCGGACGCGAAGGACAACACCAGATACCAGCAACAGCAGTTCAAAACTTTCAAAAATGACCCGTTGGGTATCCGAAACACACCCGAGGCCTCCGGGACCTCAACCAAAAGCACCAACATGACTTAAAACATTATCCAAACTTACTCGAACCATAAAAACACTTTCATTAACATCAAAATCCTCAAATATCATCAAATCAAGGCTTAAGTTAAACTAGAACTTTCAAAACTCACATTCAATCAAAAACCCGACCTAAACCCCTCCGAATCAATTGGAATTTTGCATACAAGTCAAAAATCACCTAACGAAGCTACTAAAACTCTCGTAATTCCATTCCGACTCTCGGATCAAAATTCCACCTATCAATCGAAAATCGCCAAAATATTTACTTCGCCAAAATAGGCTAACTTCTTCACCGGACCTCCAAAATTACTTCCAATTGCGCTCCTAAGCCTTAAATCATCCCCCGAAACTAACCGAATCATCGGAATTCAATTTCGAGCCCTCTAACTCACAAGTCAACATCCGATTGACTTTTCCAAACTAATTCTTCCTTAAAGAGACTAATCATCTCATTTCTTACCAAACTCTATCCGAATCACTTCAAATTCACCAAACACATATACTGAAACATGAGGAAGCATAAAACGGTGAAAACGGGATGGAAACGCATGAGACGACGGGTCGTCACACATATCCGGGCGCTTTCACAATGCCTTGTACTATTGGAAGCGCCGACTTTGCCAAAGCTCTTTGTGATCTTGAGGCGAGAGTATCAACTTGATGCCCTATTCGGTGTTCAAAACTTTGGGAATTGGGCAACCAAGACCCACATCTATAAGGTTACAAATGGTGAATCGTACTAGTAAGAGACCATTGAGTATTATTGATGATGTGTTGGTTCGTGTTGATAAGTTCATCCTTCCGGCAGACTTTGTGATTCTTGATTGTGAAGTGGATTATGATGTGCCTATTATCTTGGGTATACCTTTCCTCGCTATGGGGAAGGCTCTTGTTGAGGGGGAAGCCGGATAGCTCACCTTTCGGGTAGGTGATGAAAAGCTGGTCTTCCATAAGTGCAAATCTATGAGGCAACCGAATAGCAATAAAGTTTGTTCGTTCGTGGACTTGGTGACAGATGTAATTATTGATGATGCTAGTGCCACAATGAATATTAAGGATACTTTTGAAGCTGTTTTGCTCAACCTCGATGATGATGAGGAGAAAGAAGGCTATGTGGAATGTGTGAATGCATTGCAAGGAATTAGGTCGTACACTTATGAACCCTGCAAGTTATCCTTGGATATTTACTACCGGAAGAATCCTCCAACAAAGCCCTCAATCGAGGAGCCTCCCACTTTGGAGTTAAATCCATTGCCACCGCATCTCAGGTATGAATTCCTTGGACCTTGTTCTACTTTACCGGCTATTCTTTCCTCTTATTTGACTAACATGCAGGTAGACTCCACATGGCGGTGCTACAAAAGAGGAAGAAAGCTATAGGATGGATATTGGCAGATATTCGGGGCATAAGCCCCACCTTTTGCATGCACAAGATTATTTGGGAAGAGGGTGCCAAACCCTTCGTTGAACATCAAAGGAGGCTAAATGAAACAATGCATGAGTTGGTCAAAAAGGAGATCATAAAGTGGTTGGATGTCGGGGTTGTTCTCCCCCTTTCTAATAGTTCGTGGACTTCTCCGGTGCAATGTGTCCCAAAGAAAGGGCGCATGACTGTGGTTACCAATTACAAGAATGAGTTTATTCCTAAAAGAACGGTGACCGGTTAGAGAGTGTGTATGGACTATCACAAGCTCAACAAAGTCAGAAGGAAAGATCATTTCCCACTTCCCTTCCTTGCTCAAATGCTTGATAGGTTGGCCGACCGTGTTTTTTATTATTTCCTCGATGGGTATTCTGGCTACAATCAAATTCTTATTGCTCCGGAGGATCAAGAAAATACTACTTTCACTTTTCCCTATGGTACTTTCGCATTCTCGCGGATGCCATATAGGTTATGCAATGCACCGACGACTTTTCAGCGGTGTATGATGGCTATTTTCACCGACGTGGTGGAGGATTTTCTTGACGTCTTCATGGATGGATTTTTCGTGGTCGGGAATTCTTTTGATGAATGCTTGAAAAATTTAGATAAGGTCTTGGCAAGATGTGAAGAAACGAATTTGGTATTAAATTGGGAGAAATGTCATTTCATGGTCGAGGAAGACATTGTCCTTGTCCAAAAAGTTTCAATAAGTGGTATTAAGGTCGACAAGGCCAAAATAGAGGTGATTTCTAAACTTTCTCCCCTAAATTCGTGAAGGGAGTGAGAAGTTTCTTGGGTCATGCCGGGTTCTATCGCCATTTCATCATGGATTTTTCCAAAGTGGTGAACCCCTTGTGTAAGCTTTTGGAGAAGGATTCCAAATTCCATTTCAATGAGGATTTCATGAAGGCATTTGAATTAATCAAGTTCAAATTGAAAACTACTCCTATTATCACCGCAACAGATTGGAGCTTGCCTGTTGAGCTTATTTGTGACGCAAGTGATGTGGCGGTTGGAGAAATTCTGGGCAACGTATCAACAAAATCTTTCATCCGGTCTACTATGCTATTAAGACCATGAACGATGCCCAATTCAATTATACGGTGACAAAAATAAAAGCTCCTTGTTATTGTCTTTGCTATGGAAAAGTTCTGCCCATACTTGATGGGTACAAAGGTAGTTGTCCACACCGATTATGCGGCGCTTCGGTACTTAATGAGAAAGAAGAATTCAAATGCATGGTTAATGTGGTGAGTGATTTTATTGCAAGAATTCCATCTAGAAATCCAAGACTGCAAAGGTAGTGAAAATTAAGTGGCGGACCACTTGTCTCGATTGGAGGAGGAGGGGAGGATACATGCCGGCCTTGAGATAAATGATTCCTTTCCCGTCGAGCAATTTTTAGCCATTTCAATGACCGAGATTCCATGGTTTGCCGATTTAGCAAATTATCTTGTGAGTGGCATTGTGCGGAATGAGTTCCCTTCAAACCAAATAAAGAAGCTCAAACAGGATTGCCTTGACTATTATTGGGATGAACCGTATCTCTTCCGAATTCGTATCGATGGTGGAGCTAGAACGACTGCAAAAGTGTTGAGTTGTGGATTCTATTGTCCTATTTTCTACAAGGATACTAGTAAACTTGTCAAGCATTGTGATGAATGCCAAAGAGCCGGTGGAATATCAAAGAAAAAATAAATGCCTCTCACCACTATTTTGGAGTTAGATATTTTCGATGTGTGGGGTATTGATTTCATGGGTCCGTTTGTGAGCTCTTATGGAAACACCTATATTCCAGTTGCGGTTGATTATGTGTCTAAATGGGTTGAGGTCGTTGCTTTGGACAACAATGAAGTGAGGAGTGTGGTGGCATTTTTGAAGAAGAGCATCTTTACAAGATTTGGTACTCCAAGGGCTATCGTAAGTGATGTGGGTTCTTATTTTTGCAACAAGGATTTTGATACCTTACTCACCAAGTATGGTGTCACTCACAAAGTCTTGACCCCCTATCACCCTCAAGCAAGCGGACAAGTGGAAGTCTCCAGCCAGGAGATCAAGAGTATTTTGCCAAAGAAAGTGAATGCCAACCAGACGGATTGGTCAAGAAAGCTTTAATGATGCTTTATGAGCTTATAGGATGACTTACACAACACCGATCGGGATGTCTCCATACAAGTTGGTGTTCGGGAAAGCTTGCCATCTTTCGGTGGAACTTGAGAATAAGGCCATGCGAGCTTTGAAGAAGTTGAACCTTGAATGGGATGTCGCCGCCAACTTAACAGTGACACAATTGAATGAGCAAGATGAATTTCAGTACCATGCATATACAAGGAAAAGATCAAGTACCTCCATGACAAGTACATTCAGAATAAGGAGTTTAAATAAGGTGATCTTGTGTTATTGTTCAATTCTCAGTTATGAATATTTTCGGGAAATTTGAAGTCAAAATGGAATGGTCCATTTGAGGTTGTTGGTATGACACCATTCGGTGCATTGGACTTGAAAAATAAGAATGGTGAAGTGTTTAGAGTCAATGGGAACCGAGTGAAGTACTATCTTGGAAAAGTTGACGTTGACCACATCGTGGTGGTTCTTCATTTCGAATGATTAATAATCTGTATTGTGCCGCGGCGTTAAATCAGGCGCTTCTTGGGAGGCAACCCATGTGTCTTTTTCTTTATCTTTTTCTTCTTTTTTAGATAGGTTTTGTTTTGTGCTAACTAGTTTTGAAGTGTATGCAGGAATGAGTGTGCTTTGTAGGGACTGTGCCCAAGAAAATTGGCTAAGTGTTGAAAAAGTACGGACTACACATTAATTGTGTGGACTGCACAATCTTGTATGCCACAACAGAGTGGAATATGTGGCCGCACAATTCATTGTGCGACTGCACAACTAGAGACCTAATAATGCAGCTCTCTGAAGTTTAGAATAGCAGATAAATAGCCATTCTATGGTCGCATTTGAAATTCTACGGTCCGCACAAATTTCTGCAACCGCACTCACTTTTGTGCGGACCACAAATCTTCAGCTAGGTTCAAGTAGAGAGTGTAGACAACTCTCAAAATTGTCCAACTGCACTCAGCTGTATTTTTTTGACCTAATATGGTCAACCTATAAATAGGTCGTCATAACACTATTTACAACTTTACATAATCTGAGCTCTTGAGACCTAAGCAAACACAATGCACACAAATTGTTTCACACTCCACATTCAGTTCATCAGTCTAGATTTTTCCTTGCATCCTTCATCACTAATATGTCAAATTCATGTTTAGATTTTTCAAATTTTCTTAGTTTTTGTTCTTTAGTAGTATAGTTATTTTTAGGCCTAAAATATCAAATGTTTTTCATGCGTGCTTAAAATTGTGTGGGTAATATCATATGCACTTATTGCGGGCTGGATAAATCATGTATCATGTTTAATTTTCCAATACCATGTCTACATTGTGCAAAAATTTGAAAAACCTAACTCAGTACCGTATGATTTTAAATTGAGAAGTCGTACATTAAATTGAGCAGTCCTCAAATTATGAGTTAGGGAATAATACCGAGCATACAATGTGCGGTCCGCAAAAAATTGCACGGTATGCATAAAAGTGTGTGCGCCTGCACTTTGAAATTCAGAGAACTAGTAGTCTGAACCTAGTTTTGTGCAGCCACACTCAAAATTGTGTAGTCCTCACTCAAAATTGTGTGGTCCGCACTTCAATGTGCAGTTGTACTATAAAATTATGCGTTCCGCACAAGGCAGTTTGCGACCACACTCAATATTGTGCGGTCAACACTTTCACTTATGTGAACTATTGTTTCTGCAACTGTTAACTTCTTCTGGACTTTAACTGACCTATGTGTTTTGTATTGCAGACAATGGTTCGATCACGAGGTAGAGGTGATAAATCTAAAGGGAGGGCTTAACCGTCCCAAGGCCAAGGCAAAGGTACTCAACCTTTGGGAGTGGAGAAGAAAGCATCAACCAAAAAGCAAACCACGTGGAGAGGTAGGGACACAAAGCCTTCAAAATCAATCTCGTACGTCCCGTCTAGGGAAGCCGCTGAAGGTCACTTAGTGGAGGAACAACCTGACGCCCAGTCTCAACCATCAGAGTTCCCTGAGAGATACCAACTCCACGACGAACCCTCCACCACAACAAGTTCTTCTGAGGGTTCAGATGCTGGAAGCTAGGGTTCAGAGTCTCCTCTATATGCACTCCCCTACACTAGTTGCAATAGATGATGATGATGGTAGAGGAGGTGACACTAGAGTGGCCAGCCTAGAAAGGTCGAAGAAGAAGGAGATATGAGAAGATAGATTTGTGAGCTTGACAACCTTCACAAATTTTAGAGAATGGTGGCCCTAGAGATCGCTCACACTTGAGCGGCAATTCTTATTGAAGTATTTGGATAAATACAATCCAAATGTCCTCAAGCAGTTCAGTGAGCGCAAGGGGTGGATGTGATTCACCTAGAGTGTTATCGATGCCAAAGAGCACTTGGTACATGAATTCTATGCCAATGTGGCACACATCAAGAAAGGTACCAAAATGACCAAAGTGAGGAATTTGAAGGTCAAATTCGATCAATTCACTCTGAACACTTACATGAAATCCGAGGAGGTATAGGCAGTCCAGTACATGGAGAAGCTTTCTATGGGTGATGTAGCTTGGCCTTGGCTAGAAGAGATCTTAGAAGCTCCAGGACCACCACCATCGTGGATCACAGCGGGGGTTTCCATTGCACGGGCCACTCTCAATTTTGAAGCAAAAGGGTGGCAAACTTTTTTGTGCAATTGGATAGACACGAGCCGGAATGAGAACAATCTTCCACTTTCTCGAGCAGTTTTGGTGGCATCTATCATGGCCAGGTACCCAATCAATGTAGGTGCCACCATGTCGTCTAACATGTCAGTGGTTGTCCAAAAGGGTGAAAGCTCCTATCGCTAATAGAATACCTTACTGATGCAAAGGTAGAGCCGAGGAGCTTCGATACAAAGGTGCGGGCCAAAAAGCTCTTCTTATGGTACTCTTTGCAAGGTCCGGAAAACCCAAAGTTCCAAGGTAAGGCAACTTCCGCCGGTGACCAGTCTGATTATCCAACAGTGTGGTTACAGATTCAGCTAATGAGCCTTCTACAACTCCTATGCCTTCTACAGCTTCCAAGCCTTCCACATTAGCCGATCCTTCCACCGAGACAACTGACATACCACTACCTCCATCTTCCACATATCCACTCACCGCGTTGCGAGTCTCCCATACACTGGCGATTCTTAACAACTGGATGCAAACAGCTACTTCGAAGCTGTCTGACATATCTAGTGTTGTTGCAGCACAGTCTTCTACCCCAGTAGCACCACAGGTACCTCCATCAGTAGAGGAAACATTGAAGAAGATCCTGGAAAATCTGAAGACCATCATGGATACATTGGTGGCGCATGGGGTAGCTATTGAGGAGTTGGGCAAACAGGTGAAGAAGGTGCGAAAATCTCAGGGTTCGAAGAAATCAGTGGATAGATATAGAAAAGAAGTGTCCAAGATAGCATGCACTGGGAATATACCACTTGATCTGCTGATGGAGTCAGGACCAGTAGCACCAACAACACCATCAGTACCTGAGGCATCAGAGGTAACAACTGGTCAGTCTGAGGAGCCAGACCTTGTTGCCCACACTGCTGAGGAGGTGCTTGAGATGCTCACCAACCCCATTATTCCTCGACCGAAGGATGATGAGATCTAGTTGGAGGAGCCCGAGGTGCTGATGATGCCATACACACTAAGACCATATAGGGAGTTCTCTTCACTCTCTACCCTTCCTTATTCTAATTTTTTGTTAAGCATTAAAGACAATGGTTATTCTTATTTAGTGGGGTGGTCTATTTTGGTTGGTTTGATATGACATTGGACCGTAACAACTTTAACAATCTTTTTCTTTTATCTTTATTCTCTCTTTCATTATGTATATATTCCTCCCTCACTTTTATTGTATATATTCTATTCCCCTCGGTTTGTATATTCATTTGTCTTACTTTCAGTAGTTTATTTCATAGCTTCTTTAGTTTTTTTTTCTTAGTAGTATAACTTCTTATTTACTTAAATAGCTTCTTTTGATTTGGTAGCTTCTTTTTATGTTTAAGTGAGCAATAAGCCTTTGATTGTTTTAATGCCACAGTTCTTTCCAAAGGTAGGTTTTATGTGAACCGAGTGGCTCTTCCCATCGATGGATGGCGTGACAACCTTCTTATGAGATTGAGTCCATTTTTGATGTTTAGGTAAAAATAGTAGTATTAATGAATAAAAAGGTTCAAGCATGATTCACTTGGTACCAACACATTTAACTACGGCCTTATGGTTAAAAATAAGTTCTTGGCAGGAAATAGCTCTAATTAGTGACCTTTAGACTCTTGTGTTGACTTGAGCAATCATCGAGTGGTTTAGTTAAACCATTAGTCATTTTCAATATTGAATATGATTGTTGTGGGCCCTCGATTCTATCCTCTTTAACAATCTAATTGTGTGAAAAGTGATATTTTTATTGCAAGTCCAAGTGTCCATCGAATGGTCTAGAACTTGCTCCGAATATATTTCTAGGCAAAATTCTAAGTTTTGCGTGGCTTAGTGACTATAGGCTCTCCTTGGCCCACTTAAAATATTCAATGTCCCATGAATGTTTCTATCCCTAGTTAAACCATTTGAGCCTAAGACCTTTTTCATTTGATAGCCACATTACAAGTCTTTACCCATTTGTAGTGACCCTCTCTTGGCACCCTAACTTTCCTTAACACTGTTGTAATTGGCTGAGACATAAGTTTGGGGGAGAGACGAGGAGTTTAAAGGTGGCATAGAGGCACAAAAAGAGAAGAAATAAAAAAATAAAAGGCAAAGAAAAACAAATAATGAACAAAAGAAAAATGCAAAAAGAAAGTGAATAAAATAAAGAGTTAAAGGGATTCAAAGAAAAGAAATAATGAAAATCATGGAGAAAACAAAGAAGGAGAAAATGAACATCATGATCGAGAAAGAGTGATGTAAGTCTCTCTAGTTCCCCTAATAAAAAAGATAATAACTCAAAGAGTCGGCAAAACATGAGCCAAAAAGAGAAAAATGGAGTGCTTAAGGAAAGATGAACCCGTTTCTATTCCAACATTTCCTATCCTTGTCCAAAAACCTTCATTACATTCTGAAAAAGCCCTACGTGATTTCAAGCCGAGTGAACTAGTGGTGATTTATATGAGGGGCAAGCATATGGTACTTAGAGTCGTACTTGTGACATTCTTTTGAAAGAGATGAGCAAACTTTTCACAAATCCTTGAATTGAGTACTACATTCTTAAGTGAGATATGCTAATAGAGAGTAGAGGAGGAGGAGTTTGAGATCCACAATGACCTACATGAAAGAGCGAGCTTCCTTGATGAATAAAGTCAACTCTTGATGCTCTAGTGTCACATATAACTATTGTACTTAAAAGGTCAAATCATTGCCTTGTCGATAATTCATAAATGTTGTGGGTAATTATTGGTCCCAATTGATATGTGTTTGATTCACCTTAGGCTAGTTAAAATAGCTTTTTTCTTGTGGAGGTAAAAATTACCTTATCTGCTTGAGGACAAGCAAAAGCTTAAGTTTGGGGAAGTTGGTAAGAGAGATTTTAACTACTTATTTGCACCCTTTTAATTTCGTTTTAGCTCAAAAATGCTTAAAGATATTCCCAAAAATTAATAAAATCTGCTTTCTTGTAGGAGTATTGAAAAATGAGCCAACATGATGAATTCAACTCAAGAAGGAGTATTTTTGTACAAGGACTATAACCAAGCAAAAGATTCCAAAGTGCGGACTGTAGAATTTTGTCTGCGGCTGGAGAATGTGAAAGAATTTTGGTAGTGCTACTTTGCAATGTGCGGCCGTAAAAGAGAAAGATCAACTTGAAGTCCATCGAAAAGTGCGGACCGCACTATTATTGTACGGCCTCAGGAAGTCCAGAGTATGGCCACACTCAGAAACGTGAAGTTCGCAGAACTTGAAGAAGTCTCTTGTCAAGCTCAGCTTCAAAGTGCGGACCACACACAAAATTATGCGGCCGCATAACCTCCGAAAGAGCGATTTTGTCCAAAATTTTCAGCTGTATATAAATAGTTTTTTGTGAAAATTAGGTTAAGTTTGAACTTCAGAAAGTAGAGAGCCGTCTTTATTTACTGGTTTAGGAAATTTTACAATAGCTTGTGTAATTTATACATTGGATTTTTATCTCTTTATCATCTAATATGAGTTTAATCTTCTTTTGTTCTTTAATTTCTTCATTTTTATCTATGAGTAGCTAAATTTATAGCTAGGGTTGTGACCCAACCCTAGTGTGGGTACCTAATGGGTCTTTGATTTAGGGCTTATTTAAGGTTGTGTATGTGATATTTAGCCTAGTTCTTGCTTTAATTTAAGAATTAATGGTTGCAAATATTGATTAATGCATAATTTACTTAGTCTCTACTTGAGAAAGAGAGATTGAGTCTAGAAAAACTTGGCTAACAAGAAATTGGGGTGAATACAAGAAATTGATAGTCCCAACTAAAGGGTTGAATCTAGAGATAGTAAAACCCGACTTGAGCATCTATCAACTGTTTTGTGACTACTTCCTTGACCACATGGAACCAAAGGCTGGGTCATCCGCACTCTAAAGTTATTACATATGACTTGAAAAAAATTCTAGCTCCCATTTGTTGAGCGAAACAAGTTTCTTTATTGTAATTCTTGTTTGTCTAATAAGGCCAATCTGCACCCGTTTTCCAAATTAACTCTAGAATTATTTAAACCTCTTCAAATTATTTTTAGTGATTTATGGGAGCCTTATCCTACGTTATCTTGATAAAAAACTATATGATTATATTTTTATTTATCAATACATAAAACACTTAGCTCTACACACTTAAAATAAATTTGAATTTAGAGATTTTTTTCCAAAAGTTCCATCCTTCGATAGAAAAACGTTCCGAATCCATATTCTATTGCTTTATACTGATGGTGGAGGAGAGTATAAATGTCTTGACTCTTATCTCTCGCTTCACCATATATAACATCTTTTCACCCCACCATATACGCCTCAAAAAGTTGCTCTTGCGGAACACAAACATTGCTACATTATTAAAATTGCAATAACAATCTTACATGAGGGTCTCTTCCATCACTTTTTTGATCCTTCGGCCATCACCATGCAGTTTACCTAATTAACTGACTACAAACAACACTTTTAAATAATAATTCTCCATTTAAAAAATTATTTGGCAAGATACCTAACTATGCATCTCTGCGAATATTTGGTTGTTTATGTTATCTATGGCTTAAACCATACTCTAAAAATAAACTTGAACAAAAATTTACCCTATGTGTTTATCTCGATATATCCTTGTCCCATCAGTGTCACCGGTGCTTTGATACAATCTCATCAAAATTTATATATCCCGAGATGTGCAATTTGTTGAGAATAATTTTCCATTCAAAAATTTATTCTTCAATAACTAATTCACTTAACCCACCCATATTGTTTATGTTATTTCAAACTTGCCCCAACCAATTAAAATACCCAATGAGTATCCAGTTGCAGAATACCAATCTCCCACAATATATCGTCCTCGTAATCACATAGTAGCGCCTATACAATCCTTTTATATCTCGTGCCCTGGTGGAAGAAGCAGGTTGAGACTCTCCACAAACTTCTACTCAAGGTAATCTTCTCTCTCCTCCGTCTTTTATAATTCCCATTGCCAGAAGTCTAATTGTCCATGCACATCCTGTCTGAATCCTTCACCCATTGCCTATCATCCCTCAACACCTCCATAGATTTACCAAAATTCTAAATCCAACCCATCCCAAACCTCTTCACCACTTCTAGTGTATCATTGCAGAACACCCCAATCCAAAATCATGGCCCCTTCTCCTGTTGTCTCTGTTCGAACCGGCAACCACCAAGTAGAACCACCTGTCAAACCCATATTGCCCTACTGATATTTCCTTCCCAATTGCATAATCTCTCTTTCTCAGAATAATATTTAGAAACCAAAAGTTGTTTGACTACCTTGCTCACTTAGAAACCTCACTTTTACCATGTACCTTCAAACAAGCAAGAAACACTCTGAGTGGAGGAAATCTATGAAATCAAAATTTGATGCTTTACTAAATAACCATACTTGAGAACTAGTTCCAAATGATCCTTCTAAAAATGGTGTTTCATGTAAGTGGTGGTTTTCAAAATTAAAAGAAAAATAGACTGGTCTGTTGATCGCGATATTGGTTTCCAAAGAATTTACTCACAAACTGAGTGTTGACTTTTAAGCGACTTTCAGTCTGGTAGTCAAACCCACCATTGTTTGAATCAATCTTGTTGTTGCTCTCCGGTTTCATTGGCCTTTTCTCCAACTCGGCGTCAACAATGCCTTTCATTAAAATGACTTTGACGAAGAGGTTTACATCATGCAACCACTTGGTTTTGATTGTGATAATAATCCGACTCAAATTTGTAAGTTGCACAAGGCTATTTATTGCCTGAAGCAAGCACCTTGGGCTTGGTATAATGCACTCAAAGGCCATATTCTCTACTTGGGATTTATGAAGAATTAATCTGATAACTCCTTATTTGTTAGGATCAACCACGCTAGTCTTATATTCATTCTGGTATATGTTGACAACATCATCGTTACCGGCAGTAATCCTATCACTGTGAATGATGTTATATCTTTTCTTTCCTCTCACTTTTCAATTAAATATTTTGAAAACCTTCACTATTTTCTTGGTGTTGAGTTGATTCGAAGTTCTGATGATGTTATTCTTTCTCAAGAAAATTATGTCAACGAAATTCTAAGTGCTGAATTGATGTTTGATTGTAGAAGTGCTAAAACACCAATGAGTAACTCCAAGTTACTCAAACTCAATGATGAGGCTCAAGTTAGAGATGCAACTCACTATCGCCGAGTCCTAGTGAGATTTCAATATATTTATCCTTTATAAGGCTGGACATTTCCTATATGGTCAATAAACTATCCCAGTTTGTGTAGTCTCCATCTAACCTACATTGGAAAGTTGTGAAATGTGTTCTCAGGTATCTTCGTAGTACAATCCAATTTGGCCTACACGTATCCACAAATTTTAATTTTAATATGCACATGTATTCTGGTACCGATTGTGCCGTACCAGATTGTGCCGGATATCTCACTAACAGATCCTCCACATCTGGCTATATTTAGTTTGTTGATCGAAACCCTATTAGTTGGTCTTTAAAAAATAGAAAACTATAGCTCGCTCATCAACTGAAACTGACTATAGAGATGTTGCCGAATGCTCTTACCGAGCTAATGTGGGTGAGAAACATATTGCTTGAGATGAAGCTTCCTTTCAGAGATACCCCTACAATCTGCTATGACAACATTTGTGTCACTTACCCAAAGGAGAATCCAGTCCTTCATAATAGCATGAAGCATGTTAAGGTAGACTTTCACTTTATGTGCAACCATGTTAGAAAAAGGTGGTTCAAGTTGTTCATGTTCGTTCTTCTGACCAACTAGATGATGCACTCACCAAACCACTTGCCAGACCATTCTTTGACCGAAATTTGTTCAAATTAGGCTTAACACATCACCTAACTTGAGAGGAGCGTATTGGAACAACTATTATTACCGGTTGTTATCCCTTAAGATTAGTTCTTATCTTTAATACTTATCCTTGGATTAGATATAGATCTAAAGTTATACTTTAATTCATATTTATCATTTAGTTAGTTAGCTTTTGATAGTGTTTTGATTTGAAAAAGTCTCCTAATTCAAGTAGTACTCTTAGGAAGACTTGTGTTATATCTCGCGTTTTTTGTACGTTAAGGTTTTGACTTCAGTAAATTGACATAGACTCGGGGATAAGATTACCTTGATGTTAGCATATTTATTCTATTTATACCAAGAAATAAGTAAGTTCCATAAAGGAAAGGGTATACGAATTAAAGAAAATGAGTTTCGTTGAAGATTGTCGACATGGGATAAAATACGGGCCGAGCGATACTACCCGATATTTATGGACTAGTACCATACAAGATACCATATGACCATGATAATTTGATGTATAAAGTATATTAAAAATGAGTAGAATCTTAAGTAATTTGAGATAATTCTTAATTATATGGGTAATTGATTAATTACCGGGTAGCAGGGTATTACCTAATTAATAAATAAATCCCAAAATTTGGCAGCAAACCCTTTTAATAAAATGACTATTAGTCATTTTATATGTCGTGGCATCTTAATGCCTTAATGCAAGACACCTCCTACTTTAAAACATTTGAAAGCCAACCTTGTAAACTCATTCTCAGAAGTTTCAAAACCAAACCAAAAAGAGATGCATTCTTAAAACTCTTAGGAAAGCATTATCAGAGGAGGAATCGTTAGTTAATTTTCAATTTCATTCTCAAAAGACACTCAAAAATCAGATTTTAGTCATTAGTAACGTGATTATCTTGTAGCAGTATAAATCTTTCACAGTTCAACGGATAGAATTTTAGTAACTTTTCTTGCGGTTCTAAGGGAGTACGGTATAACCTTTTTTTAGGAACATCACACGGAATTTTCTCTATTCCAGGTATATTACGGCTAATATTTTCCTTCATTTTAGCATGATTGCATCATTACGCAAGTTTGATAACGAGCCATAAAGGAAAATTCATATCCCGAAATTTAGATATATTTTGCTAGTCTAAACGCAAGTTACACATATTTTTCTAGTTTTTTAAGTTACAATATTCTCCTTATCGGGGCTTCATATTCAATTGAGTATTTCCTTCTTACAGTCAAGAGAGCAGAGAATTTATATATACATTATTAAAGTATTTTCATTACCATCGAGCTATAATCGATGGGCAGGCCCCTATTGGTCAAACTCTGATTAGATGGTAAGTTATATATCGATCCTACTATGGCCGAGCGCCTGTGAGCGAGCCCAGTTGGTCGAGATACAGAGCCTAGGGCCGGACAACTATTTTACTCACTATATTGAGAAAGTTGAGTCAGTTTCATCAGATGAGCATATCTTCAGATTTTCTTTGACTCCGAGTTGCTTTTAGTTATTATATTATCAGTTTAGTTTCAGCTTTAGTATATTGCCTTACATACTCGGTACATTATTTTGTACTGACATCCCTTTCTGGGGCACTGTATTTCATGCGTGCAGGTTCGAACAGACAGACTGGTAGACCTCCTCAGTTGGTGTTTGCCGAGTTCAGCCTTATTGGTAAGCTCCCCGTCTTTCGGAGTTGCCGGGGCTAGCAGTTTGGTGTACATCTTGTGCATATATGCAGATAGGTTATGGGTAGGTCGGGGCCCTGTCTTGATCACAATACATCTATCAGTAGAGGCTTGTAGATATATCCTGTCAGTTAGTACAATATGTTGGGCTTGTAGGCCCTGTACGTATATTTTGTTGGCTTGTCAGCTGTAGTAATTATGACGGCCTTGCTGGCCCAGCTTTGTGTTGACATTTAGTCAGCATTAGTCTCTATTTAGTTTTATATTTTGCATCGCACATGATCTTGTAATGTAGCCCATGGCCAAAGTACGACATTACATGTCTAGAGTCTCTTAGTCACAAGTGTTACTCAAGCATAGGTGAGGCACTGGGTGCCGGTCTCGCCCCCAGGCTCGGGGCGTGACAACTTGTATTTAAAATGAGTTCGGCATTCAACATAGATACAAATTTTCATCATATCTTTAATTGTTTATATGTGTAACTATTGGTTGGGGTAATTGTGCAGCTACTAGTTATGACAGTGGGGATATGTTCAATTCTGGTAGGTGAAGCAATGTTTGGCTTCTAGACAAGTGGTGGTATCAGCTCTTTGAACAGTGACAACTTTGCTAGCTGTGGGATGGGATTATGGTGGTGGCAGGCATGAGTTATGCAGTGAAACCCTTAAGTGATGCATGTTGTGGCAATGACTCTCATGAGTCATGATTATGGTGATGCTTCTACTCTACAAGTCACAACTTCTTTGATGGAAGTACAGCTGGTTTAGAGTCCCACACAGTTGGTCAAGTTGGCAATGATGATATCAGCAATATATTTGGAGATGGTGGTGGCAATGATGATATCAACAAACTATCTGGAAAATGGTGATACGAATAGTCCCATTGATACCATGGAAATAAATTATAGAGATGAAGATGAAAAGCCCAAGTGTATACTAACTGATGAGTGTAAAAGTTGTTTAGATAATTTGCGCCTAATGCTATTGATAGGAGAAACAGCAGTTGGATTATGGCGATTGAACAGAACCGCCACAAAATAAAGCATATTGCAGTATCCATTTAGACGCCATATTAATTATTTCAATAACACCAGTGGTGCTATAAATTACGGAGGTTGACAAAAGATACATCATCTGTTTGAGATTTACATAAACTGAAATATAATTTCTAAACTACCGCGAAGAAATGGTAGCCTGTGTCTAGAGTGTTGATACGCCTTCAATGCCAGGCTCCGTCCTCCACGGCTACGCAACTCCAATATCTGAACGTAAGGTGCAGAAGTATAGTATGAGTACAACCGACTATATGTAATTAGTAAGTATCTTGACTAACCTCGGTGAAGTAGTGACGATATTTCTAAATTAAAACATACTCACTAATATAACATGTTCAGTTAAATTTGCAATAAAAATAATACTAGAAATACAGAGAAGAGTATAAGAACAAATATGCAAAGCAATAAATGATTGCTAAAAGAAATCACGGCCAGTTTCCTCCATGCCACGACCAATACTCTTCTTAAAGTAATAACTACCAAAAAACATAGTAAATCCATGAACTTTCATAGTATGAGGAATTTACTTAAGATATCAAATCAAATGGCACGGCAATGATTAGGTCCAAGCCTACACTATTATTGAGTAGAGAGGGTGGTTGATGCAGTTTTAATCCAACTAGGCGGGATCGAATTCACAGGGAGTTAATGTTTGGAATTAGGTTTATATCTAAGCTAAATGCGGGCTTTGAATCTAATTACACTTCCACAAGTTTTGGGTTTGATTTCTACTTCTAACTTTACTATAAAGATTGCAATAATTAAAACTAAGGACAATATTTTTGTAGTTGATTTTCAAATGGTTAAAGAGACTAGGGTCGTGACTTCTACTTAGGTGGATATCCAATGGGTAGCAAGAATCTAGGGCAAGCTTGATTAGTTGGGGTCGTTATATAGATATCACATCCGGGTACTCACTCTATACCTCTCAGTAGTTTGAGTAATTTTGCCCAATTTGGCTTTCTCGAGTCCAAATGGGTATTCATGCAATTCAAGTGATATTAGCTCAAGTCGGGTATTACTATCTCTAGGTTTAACCCTTTAATTGGGGCTATTAATTTCTTGAATTCACCCCAATTCCTTGTTAGCCTAGTTTTCCTAGACTTAGTCCCTATTTCTCAAGTAGAGACTAAGTCATAAAGGAATGAATCAATGTTTGCAACCATTAATTCTGTAGTTCTAGCAAGAACTAGGCTAAATATCACTAACTCATTCACATTCAAGCCTTAAAATCAAATACCCATCAAATGCCCACACTAGGGTTGGGTCACAACTGTAGCTATGGGTTTAGCTACACATGGAAATAACAGAAAGTAAAGATAAAATGAAGATAATATTTATAATGCTAGATTAAAGGATGAAAATCTAATGTTAAGAGATAAATCTAGCATAAAATTTCCCAAAACATAAAACTCAGCCATCTCAGTTGCTCCTCTAATATATAACATAACCTAAAAATGTCAAAAAGATCTATTTATACTAAGCTAAAAATATCTGACAAAAATACCCCTGCGAAGGTTGTGCGGCCGCATAATTCTGAGTGCGGCCGCATTCTTGCTTTCGTGGCCATATAATTTTGGGTGCGGTCCGTGTTATTTAATTTGGATTTGGGTTGAGCTGAGCTTTTGAGGACTGCATAAATTTGATTGCGGGCGCTCAATTCTAACGTGGACCGCACTTCTCTCTTTTGCTCAAATGGTAAGCTCTCCGAACCTCACTCATTGCGGTCTGCGTAGTTCTAATAGCAGTCGCACAGGGACTTTCGCGGACGACATTTCTGGCGTGGTTCGCACTCATCTTTTAGCCCAAATATCACACTCTCTGAATCTCTTTTATGCGGACGTAATTATGATCCCGGCTGCATCATGGCTTTCATTGTACAATATTTGTGCGGTCCACGCTTCAGAACTCTTTTCCCAGACTTGGCTTTTGTTCAACTTTTGACTCCTTTGTAAGTTGATTAAGGTTCCTTTGGCTCATTTTGAATAATTCCTGGAAGCAAGCATATTTCATTAATTTTCAAAAATACTTTCAAGCATTCTTGGCCTAAAACACAAGTAAAAAAGAGCAAATAGGTTAAAATCCCTACTTATCAGGCAACACCTTTTATGCATTTATCTCGTCCTCACCAAATATGTGAATGTATGTCAAATCAAATGGTACGGTAACACCCTTCATGCATTTATCTCTTCCTCACCAAGCATATGTATAACAGTACCAACCGAGTACAAGAAATGCAAATAATAGTAACAATAAAGTGGGAAATATATAGATAACAATATCGAACAAGGCAGAGCATATGAACAACAGTAACAGACTAGGTGGGAGACACAGAAGTAACAATAGTAATTAAGTTAGGAGAACATAAATTTCACTAATATGGTAGAAGGCTTAGATGAAAGTGCAACAAATGAGAAAAAGTATAGATGCTGATATAACAAATAACAAGGAAAGCATGATCTTGACAAGCTAAACAGATAGAAGGCATGAATAGTACAACAACCATTAAGGTAGAGGGCAAATAAGGAACAACAACGACAAGTCTCATAGATAATGTAGGTGCAATAGTAACAACTCAAGATAAAGGAATAAAAATATACATAAAGAAAAGTTATCCAATATAATTCATGTCTCGCGTCCTCGTCTGCACGAAAACACCCTCCATTCCATGAACACATGATACTATAAAAATTATGGGACGGCATTTCCCTTCATGCTTTTACTCTCGTCCTCACATGATAATGTAAATGCAATGGCATGGCATCACCATTTATGCTTTACTCTCATTCTCACATGATAATATATATGAAATATAACAACATCATCCTTCGTGCGTAATGATGTACATGAAATGGTACAGAATCACCCTTCGCACTTTACACTCTTCCTCACATGATAATGTATATGTGGTGGCACGACATCACCCTTCGTGCCTTACAATCTTCCTCACCAAGCACATGTATATCAATTACAAGCAATGTAAGAAGAATGAACAACATCAAGAAGAGTAGTTAAGCAAATATCCCAGGTGAATGTCAATCACAACTCTCAATCTAATAACAATTTAATAAACCTCAAGAACCTAATTTTTCAAGAATCTAAATAAATCTCAAAATCGATCTTCAACTCAAGTATGGAACCCAAATATCTTAAGAATAACGGTCGTACCATGTATTAGTGATTAGGTATAGTGATGACCGAATTTAACACATCAACAGTTTCACAAAAATTCTGTCAAATTTAATCAAGTTTTAATAAGTTTAATCATGATTTCTAGTATTGAAATTCATATCCATATTATTGTAGAAGTTAAGCAAAATATGAAGCTAGAAAATCACATATTCCAACAAGGAAAAATATAACGACATGGCCGGTCCTTTTGGGTGTTGTAGTCCCATTCTCTCATTTATTGCTTATTCTATATTTGTTTATTGTTATGTGACTTTTCGGGTGGTTAGTTTGGTTCCTGGGATGTTTCAGAATGAATTAGGACACTTAGTTCCAAGGTTGGAAGCCTAAGTTAAAAGAGTTGACCGAATATTGACTTATGTATAAATGACTCCGAAATAGAGTTTTGATGGTTTAGAGAGCTCTGTATGGTTATTTTGGACTTATGAATGTATCCGGATATTGATTTGGAGGTCCATAGGTGATTTTGGCTTGAATTAGTGAAATTTGGAAAAATTGAAGTTTGGAGAGTTGAGAAGTTTGACCAAGAGTTGACTTTGTTTGTACTGAGCTTAGATTTTAGAAGTTGGAATAGGCTCGTTGTGTCATTTATGAATTGTGTGCAAAATTTTAGGTCAATCAAAATTGATTTGGTGTGTTTTGGCGTTGGTTGTAGAAGTTGGAAGTTCAATAGTTCATTAGGCTTGATGTGGGGTACGATTTGGGTTTTCGATGTGGGTTGAAAAATAGGGTAAGTAACATTTCTAAACTTGGTATTGAGGGTATGAATCCTTGGATTTTGTGTTATGTGGTTAGCGTTGAGGTAATGCACATGCTAGGTGACAGGCGTGTGAGCGTGCACCGTAGTAATTATGACTCGGTTGATTCCTTGGTAACGTATAGTTATCAAACCTTACTGCTATTCATGTCCCTACGTGTTAGGTATATGAGGTGCTCTCCATGTTAGAAATTATGTTTAGGCTATATGATTATTCTGTTGGGACCCACTGAGGTCATTTCTGCTGTTGAACTATTTTGTTAATCTGCAATTATATACTCAGTCACCTTCATCATTTGTGTATCGTATCTTAGTCTCTGTCATCATTTATTGTTACATCATGTTATCATTATTGGCTAATTGGCATGAGATTTGTGCACCTGGGAGACTTGGGAGATTGATAATTGAGTTGGGGCCTGAGGGACGGATTATGAATGATATTTATAGGATCGGGCTATACGCCGCAATATGTTTTATTGATTCATGATGGGATCGAGCCACATGCCACAGCAAGTTTATTAGAATTTTGGTAGGATATGCCCCTTTGGAGTTTGACATACCAGTAGTAAGTGCAGGTACCACACAATGGTGAGTGATTGAGAGTGATGAGTGAGGAATGTGAGACAGTGATATTGAGTACTCTGAAAGTGTGCGTACATGAGTTTATCACTGTGATGCATTACGTGTGACATGCACATTTGACATACAGACAAAGATGTAACATTGCTCATGTCAGTTATACTTGGCATATTTTATCAGTGTTGAGCTTAAACTGTTAAACTTGAAAGCTTGTCTACATTTCTGTACCGTGTACGATTTGATTATGATATTTTATAGAGTTATTACTGTCATTTTCCCTATTTTGTCTATACTGTTATTATCTATATTTGGATTGTATCTTTCTGAGCTCGTCACTGCTTTGAATCCAAGGTTACTCCTATTACTTATTAAGTACATTGGGTCGGTTGTACTCATACTACATTAAAAACTTTGTGTAGATTCTGGTACATCTGGACCTGGTGGTTGCTAGACTCGGAGCAGTATCAATTATGATATATTTGAGGTAGCTTCCTTAACGTTCGCGATTTTTCTTATTGGTATTTATGAGATTTTTTACGGTTAAACTTATCATATCATTCTATTAAGTTACAATGTGTAGTTATTTTGTAATTGTTGGCTTGCCTAGTTCCGTTATATGTGCTATAACGACATGGTAAGATTTGGGTCGTGATAAGTTGGTATCAGAGCCTAGGTTACATGGGTCTCATGATTCATAAGCAGGTTTAGTAGAGTCTTGCGGATCATTACGGAGACGTCTGTACTTATCTTTAAGAGGCTACCGAACCATTAGGAAACTTTACTTTCTTGTATTCTTGTCGTGCAAATTTGTTGACTCTGGAAACGAAACTTTTATTATTCCATTCTCTCACAGATGGTGAGGACACATTCTAGCGAATCGGGCGAACGGCCACCAGTACCACCAATAAGGGCCGCGAGAGGCTGGGGCCAAGATGCAGCTCGTAAAGCAGCTAGAGCAGCACCTATGGAGCCACCAGTTGCTCCAGCTCAGGAGCAGATACCAGATGTAGTTGAGCTTGAGGGACCAGTTGAGCTTGTGGGACCAGTTGAGCTTGTGGGACCAGTTGAACTTGTGGGACCAGCTCAAGCACCACCTGTGCCCGTTGTGATTCCATGCATTCAAGAAGCTTTGGCCAAGGTATTGACTCTATGTACTAGCCTTGCTCATGCAGTTTCAGTTCAGGACGTACCAGGCACTTCTCAGGCAGGAGGAGGTGCTCAAACTCTCGCCGCCCGTACTCCAAAGGAGATGTTTCAGGGACTTCAGATAGCAGGAATACTACCAGCCCAGCCGGTTGTAGTTACTCAATCCCAGGTGGGTCTACCTATGAGTCACAAAGAGTAGAAGAGGCTAGAGCGGTTTGGAAGGCTCAGGCCTTCAGCATTTAGTAAGGCTGAGTTAGAGGATGCTCAGGATTTCTTGGACATATGCTAGCGGATTCTTCGCACGACAGGTAGTTTGGAGACCATTAGAGTCTCATTTACTACTTTTCAACCGTCGGGGGCAGCCTTCAGATGGTGGGAGTCGTATGAGTTGAGCAGGCCAACAGGCGCTATACCACTTACGTGGCATGAGTTCTCAGTTCTCTTCTCAAAGAAGTTTGTTCCACAGACCCACAAGGAGGAGTTGCATAGACAGCTTGAGCAGCTACACTAGGAGGGTATGTTAGTGATCCAATATGAGATGAGATTTTTAGAGTTGGCTCGTCACGCGATCTAGTTGGTTCCCACTGAGAGGGAGAGGATTAGAAGGTTCATTGATGTCCTTAACTATGAACTGTGCATCATCATGACTCAGAGATTGCATCCGGTGTTAGGTTTGACAAGGTGGATGATATTGCTAGGCGTCTAGAGTGGGTTCATAGTCAGGAGCATGAGGAGAGAGAGGACAAGATGCCTCGTGTTTCGGGTGGTTTCATTTGCTTCTGGAGGACAGTCCCACCACAACAGGGGTCATCCTTATAGGCCCTCTCAGATGGCTCATCCAGTTCATTGTGGTACATCAGCTAGCCATGGTTCATATAATGCTTGTCCAGGTCAGTAATCTCTCAGTGCCCTCCCAGCTTAGATTTTCATCTCATGTTCCATCAGTTCAGGGTTCATCTGTGCAGGTCCTTCTAGTAGTTATTCTAGTTCTGGGGGTCTGATTAGGTACATGCCCTCATTGTCGAAGCGGAGTTTCTTTGAGTGTGGAGAGTTTGGTCATTTGAAGACGTATTGTCCCCGTCTTTTGGGAGGTCTAGTTCAGTAGAGAGGTTAGGCTATAACTTCCTCACTAGTTATTTCACAACTCACTCAGCCAGCTCGGTGTAAAGCTCAGGCAGCTAGAGGTCGCCCTAGATAGGGAGGTTGATCAGGTGGTGGTCAAGCTCGATTTTATGCTTTCCCTGAGAGGCCAGAGGCCGTTACTTCACACGCAGTGATCACAAGTATTATCTCAGTATTCCACAAGGATGCTTCCATGTTATTTGATCCTGGTTTCACTTATTTATATGTATCATCATATTTTGCTCGTTATTTGGATATGCCCCGTGACTCCTTAGTTTTGCCTGTTCATATGTCTAGGCCAGTGGGTGATTCTGTTATTGTGGACTGTGTGTATCGGTCATGTGTGGTGACTATTAGGGGATTGGAGAATAGAGTTAATCTTTTAATGTTTAGTATGGTTGATTTTGACATGATTCTAGGCATGGACTGGTTGTCCCTATGCCATACTATTTTAGATTGTCATGCTAAGATCGTGATTTTCATGATGTCGGGGTTACCTAGGATCGAGTAGAGAGGTTCTATTTACTATGTTCCCAGTAGGGTGATTTCATATCTGAAGGTGCAATAGATAGTTGGGAAGAGGTGTTTGTCATATTTGGATTTTGTAAGGGATGTTGGAGCTGATACTCCTCCCATTGATTCTGTTCTGGTAGTGTGAGACTTTTCGTATATATGTTTTGTAGACCTGTCTGGCATGTCGCTCGACAGGGACATTGATTTTGGTATTGATTTGGTGTCGGGCACTCAGCCCATTTCTATTCCCTCGTATCGTATGGCACCAGCAGAGTTGAAGGAATTGAAAGAGCAGCTTCAAAAGCTCCTTGATAAGGGATTCATTAGGCCGGTTCTATTTGTGAAGAAGAAGGATAGTACTATATGGATGTACATTTACTATAAACAGTGGAACAAAGTTACAATTAAGAACAAGTATCATTTGCCACATATTGATGACTTATTTGACCAACTTTAGGGAGCTAGAGTATTTTCTAAGATTGATGTGAGGTCTGGGTATCACTAATTGAAGATTCGGGACTCTGATATTTTAAAGACGGCATTCAAGACTCGCTATGGTCACTACGAGTTTCTTTTGATGTCTTTTGGGCCGACCAATTCCCTAGCAACATTCATGCATCTGATGAACAATGTATTCTAGCCATATCTTGATTCGTTTGTCATAGTATTTATTGATGATATCCTGGTGTGCTCACGTAGCTAGTGGGAGCATGCACAACATTTGAGGATTGTACTACAAACATTAAGGGAGGAGAAAGTTTATGCTAATTTCTCTAAGTGTAAGTTTTGGCTCAGTTCGGTGGCGTTCTTGGGGCACATGGTGTCCATCAAGGGGATCAAGGTGGATTCGAAGAATATTGAGGTGGTTCAGAGTTGGCCTAGACCGTCTTCAGCTACTGTGATTCGGAGTTTTCCTGGCTTGGCCTGATATTATCGTCGCTTCGTGGAGGCTTTCTCATCCATTACAGCGCCTTTGACCAGGTTGACCCAAAATGGTGCTCCATTCAGGTGTCTGATGAGTGTGAGAAGAGCTTTCAAAAGCTCAATACTGCTTTGACCACAACTCTAGTTCTAGTTTTGCTTTCAGCATCAGGTTCTTATGCAGTGTAATGTAATGCTTCTCAGATTGTTATTGGGTGTATCTTGATGAAGGAGGGTAGGGTAATTTCTTATGTTTCATGCTAACTGAAGCCTCATGAGAATAACTACCCCATTCATGATTTAGAGTTGACAGCCATCGTTCATGCATTGAAGATATAGAGGCATTATCTCTACGCCGTGTCTTGTGAGGTATTTACAGATCATCAGAGTCTTCAACACTTTTTCAAGTAAAAGGATCTAAATTTGAGGTAATGGAGATGGTTGGAGTTGTTAAAAGACTAGAATATTACCATTTTATATCATCCCGAGAAGGCCAATATAATGGTCGATGCCTTGAGTAGAAAGGCGGTGAGTATGGGTAGCCCTGCATATATTCCTGTTGGTAAGAGACCACTTGCATCAGATGTTCCGGCCTTGGCTAATTATTTTGTGAGGTTAGATTTTTCGGAGCCTAGTCGGGTTCTAGCTTGCGTCGTTTCTAAATCTTCTTTATATGATCGCATCAGAGAGCGTTAGCGTGACGACCCCTATTTGCTTGTCGTTAAGGACACTATTTAGTATGATGATTCCAAGGAGGTTTCTATTGGCGATGATGGGGTATTGCGGATGCATGGTCTGAGTTGTGTGCCCAATGTAGATGGGTTACATAAGTTGATTCTTTAGGAGGCCCATAATTCGCGGTATTCCATTCATCCGGGTACCACAAAGATGTTTCACGACTTGAGGCAGCACTATTGATGGAGGATAATGAATAAATATATAATGGGGTTTGTAGTTCAATGCTTGAATTGTCAGCATGTGAAGTACGAGCATCAGAGGCCGAGTGGTTTGCTTCAAAGGCTTGAGATCCTGAGGAGAAATGGGAGCGTATCACCATGGACTTCATAGTTGGGCTCCTACGGACTTTCAAGAAGTTGGATGCTATTTGGGTGATTGTGTACCGGTTGACTAAGTCCACGCATTTTATTCCAATTAGAACTCCCTATTCTTCGGAGCGGTTGCCTGAGATTTATATATGTAATATTGTTCACCATCACGGTGTGTCAGTGTCCATTATTTCAGACTAGAGCACATAGTTCACATCGCATTTCGGAGGTCACTGCAGCGAGAGTTAGGAACATGGGTTGAGTTGAGTACAACATTCCACCCTCAATTAGTGGATATTGGTACTGTCACCGCACAACAAGCAAAGGATTGGGGATTCAGTGGAACACTTTGTCGCATCTCTTGACGATCATAGTGATCTCCTCTGGTACCTACGGGTATGTCAGGATCCAATTGGTCATGAACATCGTAAGATGCTTCTTTTAGCAAATCCTAGCATACCCCAAAACCTCTTAACATTTAAGGCTTGCATGTGTGGGTTTTGATAGAAATTAGTTTAAATCACTGATTTTAGCCGTTAATTTCACTAGTTTAGCCGTTGATTCCAGTAATTTCTGCCGTTGATTTTACTAGTTTAGACGTCGATTTCATTATTAAAGGCATGCATGTTTTCATTTTGGATGTAGATTAGTTTAAATCACCGATTTCAGCAGTTGATTTCACTGGTTTAGCCGTTGAGTTCATTGAGTTGCCATCAACTTCATTTGTTTAGCCGTCTATTTTACTTTTGTATCTACTAGGGTTCATCATGTTTGGGCGTGTAGTTATTTTTCTCAATTTTCTGTTCATAATGGATTTATTTCTTCTTTCTTTTAGTTTTGGGTTAATTTTTTGTTAAATTTATGCTCAATTGGTTTGATATTGTATTCATATTGCATGCACTTATTTTTGACATTTTTAGTTGTTGTTCGCTCCAATATTAATCTAAGTATTATATGTGGGCTTTATAGGTAGTCGAGAGATCAAAAACAACTGTGGAAGCTATTGGGATCAACATCGAGAATATACCATTTGATAGGTATAGCTCTTTTTAGTTTAAATTTGTCCTTTCTTTGGAGCAGCTTTCTTTTTTTAAAGGTATACTAATCTCTTTTTAATGTTGAATAAACTCTTACAAGTGAAAATTTATCTCTAGATGTTGGATTCTTGCCTATTTGTTATATAAGCATTTTATTCCGATATATAAAACAACTAAACTTACATATATTTTAACATACCAGAAATAAATTGAAGATATAGACAACTTTTAGGTAGGGGTGTACAAAGAAAACCGATAAACCGCATCAAACCGGTAATTCGAGTCAAACCGGAAAAAAAAACCCGATCATGGGTTGGTTTGACTTGGTTTGGTGTTGGAAAAAATAACCCGACCATAATTGGTTTGGTTTGGTTTTAACTAAAAAAAGTCAAACCGAAACCAAACCAACCCGATATTACATTTATTCAATTTTTACAAATATTTTATACATATAAATATTTATTTTTAATACAATTCATAAATATTTCTTAAACTTTTT
>MU672119.1:92372-123697 GCA_026770625.1 Nicotiana glauca
AATTCAACACTAGAAATGACAATAGTGTGGATATCTATTTTTTAGTTTTGCATTGTTTATATTGAAAATGCATAACTTAGTTTATCTTTTTCTTTAGTGCTTAGTTGTGTAACTATATACTTATAGTTGTACATATTTAAGCATGACTTATATAGTACTTTTAGATTATGTTAATATTTATTATGGCTTATTACTTAGTAATATTTTCTTTATGGATTTTAATATTTTGTTATTGTATATTTTAGTACAATGTTATGACGCATCTCATGTTATTGTATTCTTTTCTTGAAAAATACATTATATAGTTGTATCCTTGCAGGATTAGAGAAGTATGTGGAGCACAACCTATATATTTGTGCTATGAAGACTTATCGGGAAAAAAAACCCGAAAACCCGAAAAAACCCGAAAAACCCGAGATTGAAAAACTCGATTTCGTTGGTTTGGTTTGGTTTATAGATTTAAAAATCCGACACTATTGGTTTGGTTTGGTAATTGAAAAATCCGAACTAACCCGGCCTATGTACACCCCTACTTTTAGGTAGTTCTTGCATGCTGTAATTTTTGTTTTTTCCCCGAATAAATTGCACTTCTTCCTTTCTTTGTTTATTTCTTGCTTTGGTTTCCATTTAAAAATTCTTCGGAAGCCGTGAACTAACTTTTTCATTTTGATTTTGTGATATCATCTTATTTTGTATTTATTTCTAGCCATGACAATTAATAAATCTTAGATTATCAAACCACGAAACACACCCGAATATATAGGTGGGTTAAGAAAATTTATGAATTTTACTTTTGAGCATGGTTCTATTGATACACGCGTAATGAAGTGTCCGTATCTAAAATATGATCTTAACAAGTGGCGTAGAAGAAATGTAGTTGAAGAGCACCTGAAATTAGACTTGTTAGAACTGTCGCAATCATCTCAGTTTCTCTTCTGTAACAATATGGTTAATTAATTTTTCAGTATTTTAAAAATGCCATGCAAGAGTCGTAATTCAAAATTAGAATACATTAAATATGTACTTACATAGGACTTTGGAAAAAATTTCTAGACGTTTTAGACTATTTCAAAGTGATGATAAGGAACATGAAAGACATCCAGCATAGAGATTCATCGCACTATTTTATGGCAGCATAAAATAAATTAAGCAAAGACAAGAGAAATATAAACCATATGAGTGGAAATATACTAATCAAGTTGAAACTGAACAAGAGAGTTTATTAAAAGATTAGTATCCAAAAAGGAAAATCTAAATCATATGAGAGGAAAGATATCCAATACCTTGTGTCTTGCTACCGAAGATCGCTGGAATACCTAGTGGTTTTCTACTCAAGATGTTAGAACTAATATAGTTTCGATATGAGTAGTTACAGGTTTGGAAGTTGGAACTTTGGATATTAATTGTTTAGTCAGTTATATCCATCTGCATAATCCCAAGACCCAAGAAAAAAACTTAATACTTTGTTAGTTTTAAACTTAGTATATAAAATATATTTTATATATATAAATGTATTCGGTATTTTTTGATTTATTTTTATAAAATTAAAAACGTTATTATTCAGTATGTGTTTATATAAAAATTTATGGGTTTATTAGATAAATCTAATAATCGATTTGGTACGGTTCGATTCGGTCGGTTTAGTTGATTTTTTAAGAATCAGTGACACTCCTACATGTCATAGAAGAAAATTTGCAACCCCAAAATACAATAGAAACCATGATCAATGATGCATTTCGGTTCACCGAGAACAATGTCAATTTAGCCTGTGTTTCTTGCGAGCCTATGAATAGAGAAGAAATATTTAATGAAGGACACATTGATGAGAATAATGAAGAAAATACAAAGTTCTATGAATTGGTCAAAAATGGCAATCTACCATTATATGAAGGGAGCACAAAGTATTTCAAATTTTCCTTTCTAGTCAAATTGTATTATATAAAGTGTTTGTGCTGAATGACTGACAAAGCGTCGGGTATGATATTGTAATTGTTAAAGATGTCTTGGAAGATATTAAGATTTCTGTTTCTTTTTATGAGGCCACCATCAACAAACCTGGCCTTAATTATACCAAGATACATGCTTGCCTAATAGATTGTATGTTATATTTTCAAGAAGATGAAGTCTTATAAGAATGCGAAAAATACACGACATCTAGGTGGAAGGATAATAAAAGGAAGCAACCTCCAAAGATTTTGCACTACTTTCTATTAAAGCCAAGATTATAAAGATTGTTCCTGCGCTCTTAAACTGCTGAGTTTATGAGATAATATTATTTAGAGAGTAACCAAGATGGATTGATGAGGCATCCCAAGGTTTTGCGGGCTTGGAAGACGTTTGGCTTGCTTCATCCTGAATTTGCTGCAGATCCTCAGAATGTAGACCTAGCTAGTGACGGTTTCAATCCTTTTGGGACAATGACAATAAATTATAGTATTTGGCTAGTGATTCTTATTCCATACAATTGTCCTCCTTGAAAGTGCAAGAAAAAAACTTCATTCATTCATTCAATGATCAATACAGGAAAATAAATGTCAGGCAATGAGAGAATTATGGTACGATAGTGCAGACATTAGACTCTTTAATAAATAAAATATTTAAAATGTGTGCAACCTTGATGTGGACAATTAGTGATTTTTCATAGCTTAGTACCTTATATGGATGGAACACATACACTCAATTTGCTTACCCCTTGTGTAACTTTGCTACAAATTCGTGCAGGTTGAAGCATAGTAGAAAATAGTGTTTCATGGGCTATCTTCATTTTCCTGAAAGCGGCTATCGTTAAGATTACAATGTGTTCGTTTTAATGGAAAAATCGAGCAACGGGAGCCACCATTAACATTATCTGGATCAGACATCTTGAAACAAATGGAGGGAATCAATGTCAATTTTGGGAAATTACCTGAATTGAATGCTAAAGGTAAAAGAACTAGAGAAAAACTGTTGGTGAAGATACAACGAGAGAGTGGAGAAAAAGAAGCATATTTTTTTATCTTCCTTGTTGGGAATCTAACTTATTGTGCAACAATCTGGATGCTATGCATATAGAGAAGAATGTGTGTGAGAATGTGATATATACTTTGCTCGATGATTATGAAAAATCAAAAGATAATATTAAAGCTTGAAAGGGTCTTAAATAAATGGGCATAAGGAAAGAACTTTGGGAAGACGAGAATGGAAGATGTTGTCCATATTTAATTACTCTTTTAAATACAATGGAAGGTGGATATAAGAAAGATTTATTTGTTGCGGACTTTAAAGAATGTCAAAATTTCTGATGGATGCGTGAGAAACATTTCAGGATGTGTCGACTTCAAACAACAGAAGCTCAAGTCAATGAAGAGTGGTGATTTTGATATTGTCATGCAGTACTTGTTACCAATTGACATGTGCAATATTTTACCTGATAAAGTGTAACAACTCCAAAATACAAATTATATTGATGGTAATATCTAACGATTACAACTCAACAAAGTAGAGCAACAATACAAAAGTGCAGAAGCTAAGTAAGATAGAACAGAACAAAGAAGGGGATGAGAAGCTAGACTCAGAATTGGGGAGGAGAGGATTCAGACATTTCTCTCAACAGTTCCCATGGCCTGCATATCCCCTGGATCCCAAATATAACTCCCCATAATCCATTCGGTTGTTTAATCCTTGGGCTTTCTCTTAAATTAGGTTCTGGCCCAATAGTCCTAATTGGATCAGTCTTGTTCGACAAATTTGGCCCATAAGTCCTTGCTGTATTAGCCTTGTTCACAACATAAAGTGACTCCAGTGTTAATAGATTTGAGTTCTTTCTTCCGACAACTTTGATCAAAAAGCTTAAGTCTCGTAGACCTTGACAGGATCCAGTCTCGACATTTTCTCACCTTGAATCATTTGGAAGTTTTATTCCCTCCAATGTTCTTTATCGTCACGGTTCATTTGACTTGTCATCTAGCTAGTGAAGCAAAACTTGAGGCCCACAGTGGTGTCGGTGGATATATCCCATAGAGAGGTAGAAAAATTTCGTATTGCTCAATAAAAAGTTATTCGACTATTGATCTTTTTGTTAGGTATTTGGGACACTGTAAGTCCTATGTGCGAAACATGTCACAACCAGAAGGTTCAATAGCTGAAGGATACCTAGCTGAAGAGGTTCTTACTTTTTGTTCTCTCAATCTCAGGGACAAGCTTCATCTTCGTCATCTGATCGAGCCTCAGTACATCCTACATAGCCATTGTTCTATCTTCATCAACTAATGGAGTCTCATCAGAGCATGTTATTCCATCTTCATCATCTGATGGAGTCGTCGCTTCACATCATGTCCTTCCATCTTCATCATCTGATGGAGTCGTCTTTTCACAGCCTGTTAGACGGTGATTGGTTTGTCGATGTTATAGGTACATATAAATTTAAACTGATTGAGTATTTTTTTGTTTGTTCTTAACTTGGTATTTGTTATGTTGTAGATGAACATCAAGTGATAAAAAGTGTTAGATTGAAGGTTATGGATGTCCAGAACCTAGAGAATGGATTGCGTATATTTGTAGAGTGTGATGAGTTTGCTCAACCTATTGAAAAATCAGTTGGCCTTCTTGCATAAATTTTGGGCCAGCTAGCTATAAGTTCTCGATACTTTCCTATTAGCTTCGAGAGTTGGTCATCCATGCCTAAAATTTTTGTGGACCGTGCTTTTAATAATTTCATAATGGTAACAAAGTTTTTCTTAGTTTTTAACTAACATATCATCTTTGTGAAGCCTCGATTTTTCTTTAGGATTGATCCGCAAAGGATAAAAAAAATGGATTCACTATTCCCTTAACAAAAAATTGAATGAATTCAAGCTTAAACTATAACGTGAGGCTGAGAATCCATTATTGAGTAAAGAAGATATCATCAAGAATTTTCCCGAAGGAATTCCCATGGACCAATGAGCATTATTAGTTAAATATCATTCGAAAACCGAAACAAAGGTGCTTCTTCTTCTTTTCTGCCGCTACTATGACTTCCATTCTTTTCTTCTTCGTATTACTTAGAGCAACGGGGCCCCTTGACGCTTTTTAAATTCCTCGTTTTTGAATTTATTGGTTGTGTGTAAGTATTTTGCTCTTTTATATGTAACAGAAATTCACCTATTTTAACTCGTAGGAGATTTGCTTGAGGAATCCACGAATTCGAGAACAACAGAAAATTCCCCATACAAAGAAGGGATTTGATGGTACTTTAATACAAAGTGCTTACTGATACATTCTTAGATAAACATGTTCTTAATTATTTCAAAAATTTCAGAAGAAAATGGGAAAATAATTTGATGGAGGCAAAGTGTGGACTGAGACTCGTAAAAGGAAAGACGGGAGTTATGTGCATGAATATGCCAGGGAGATTAGGGTAAGTGTTGCGCGCATTAGTTTATCTTTGATTACATAGTCTTGAAGTGCTTGGTTTATTATTTTGATTAAGTAGAAGTGCATATTCTACAATTGACCGTGGTTAAACGGCTTGTTGTTGAGTTGTGGACTGGTTAAACTGTTGGTTGTTGATTGCTGTGGTTAAACTCACTATTAAAAAATAACTGTTTACCGACAAACTTTTTTTCATTCGGTATTCCGAAGGACTTTTCAGCGGAGTCTTGAGGTACTTTTGAACTTTTTAATTTCTAATTTTTTAGACAACTCTCGGTAAATAATGATATTTTGACTGGTCAAAATTTAAATGGTTGTACCGATGCACTTAGTCGGTAATTTACCGATGTACTCCCTCGGAACATTTTGTATTTATATTTTTGAATTATTTTCTAGGTACCGACGGTATCTCTCGGTACTTTTAAAAATAAAAAATAAAAAATAAAATAAAGTTATCGATGTAGTCAGTCCTACTACATTTACATAATAATTTGAATTTTGTTCTTATAATATCACTGGACTTCCGTCGGTATTAAATATATAATATTTAGATAATTATTTTTATTTTTTGTTACACCATACCGAGGGAGGCCGTCGGTAAGTACTTACTTAATTATCTTAGTGTGTGATTAGCCTATGTATTGAAATTTACATTAAGTGAAGATAATTACACTACTTCAAAATATATTAGTGGTAATTAGCTTAGTTATTTATAATTAAACAAAGTAAAAGTAAATTTCTAGTATCCTTAATTACATTGATTAACCTATACATTAATAATTACACACTGAGAAGAACTGTATTAGTCGTTTCCAAAAGAAATATTAGTGATGGTTCATTTTATAAAGTTAATTACTGTAAGTAGAAGGTGTATTAATGGTCTCCTTAAGTAACGTTAATAATTGATTATCATACACATTGATAATACACTAAGCAGAAGTGTATTAGTTGTATTTAGCTTGTAGATTGATAATTACACGAAGCATAAGTGTATTAATAATATATCTATAAGTAATGTTGGTGATTGTTTAGCCTTTATACATTGATAATAACACTAAGTATTAGTGAACTAATGCCATCCTTATATAAGTAACGTTTGTGATTGATTAGCCTATACATTGATAATTATACACTACATAGAAGTGTATTAATGCTATTTGTGAGAAATGTTTGAGATTGTTTATCTTTTGTTTGATAATTAAAGTAAGTAGAAGTTTATTAGTGGTATCGTTAAGTAATATTAGTGGTATCCTGAAGTAATGCTAGTGATTCATTAGCCTATACATTGATAATTATACTAATTAAGTAGAAGTGTATTAATATAGTCTTAAGAACTATTACTAATTGATTAGCTTATGCATTGAGAATTACACTAAGTAAAAGTATATTAGTAATATCAGTAAGAAATGTTAGTGATTGATTAGCTTATAAATTGATAATTACTTAAAGTAGAAGTGTATTAGTGACAATTAGCTTATAAATTAATAATTATACTAAGTAAAATTAGATTGGCTGATGATTTATTCTAAATTGATAATCACACTACCTAGATGCTATTTCATAGAAATATCCTTAAGATTATTTTGCAGCTTATAATAACTATTGATAATTCAACTAAGTGAAATTGTATTTGTAATAATTATAATAAATAATAATATAATACTGGTAATTAGCTTGTAAATTGATAATTACTCTAAGTAGAAGTAGATTTTTGGTATTCTTAAACAATGTTGGTTATTGATTAGCCTATTCATTAATAATTATACGCTAATATAAGTGTATTAATGGTATCGACAAGAAATATTAGTGATTGTTTATCTTATAAGTTGATAAGTACATTACGTAGAAGTGTAGTAGTGGTATGCTTAACTAATGTTGATAATTGATTAAACTATACATTGATAATACAATAAGTAGAAGTGTATTATTTGTAATTAGTAAGTGCATTAATTGTAATTAGCTTATAGATTGACATTACACTAAGTGTAAGTGCATTAGTAGTATTCTTAAGTAATGGTAGGTTCGATTAGACTGTAAATTGATAATTACATTATTTAAAAGTGTATCTGTGATAATTAATTAGCTTATAAATTAATAATTACGCCAAAATTATGGGTCACTAATTTTGGTTTATAGAATTCCATGTTAGATTCTAAATAATTATAAGTTTGATATTGATTCATGGTAATTTGTTAGTTAGAATTTTATTACTTGTAAATTACAATTTCTGTCATACAATATAATATTTATAAGTGAGAGAATAATTTTAGAATTTAATCATTAAGTTTCACAATTATTTTAAAAGATAAGTTTCCTTGAATAATGTTATGTCAGGCAAAAGCCCTAACATAGCCATTTTCCTCCTCTCTTTCTCTGCCTTATTGCTTCTGCGACGAATCCCAGGCTTCACCAGCATCGTCGGTACTCAATCCAAGCGGCGTTTTCATCTTTGGCAATCCAAGCGGCCATCATCAGCACCCAGGCTCCTCTTAATCTCCGGAAAGTTTTCTTTTTCTTCCACCTCTCTAACTGATTTTAAAGATGCGTTTTCTATGGTTGACAATGGATTGTTAGCCGAGTTTCTAGTGCTGTTTTTGGAGCCGTTTTACTCTACATTTGTTGGTGGTTTGAGATTGTTTTAAGGTGGTAGGGAGCTAGTTTTGGGGGTGGTCTGATGTTGTTTTTGGGTGTTTTGAAGCTGTTTTAATTTTTCACTCTGCTTTTTTCGGTCATTGTTAAGTCAGCTATTGTATAGCGGGTGTTGCTGCAAGTGTAGTAGGTAGAGTTGCTATTGTAGGAGAAGTGAGTGCTGCGATAAGTGCAATAGGTACAATGGCTACCTACTGTAGTTGGTGCAGTGGGTGTTATGGCTTCCGCAGGCTGGAAGTTTGGATGTGTGACGATCCAGTCAGTCGTCTTATGAGTTACCACTCCATTTTCTTCATTTCTGCTTCTTTATGATTTTTTATACGTAATTTGTATTATCGGGTTGGTCGGATCGAGTTTAGAATGATTTTGATAAGGTTTGAGACACTTAGTCTCTTTTAAGAATTGATTAAGTTGGAAAAGTCAACAGGATATTGACTTATATGTTAGAGGGCTCGGATGTGAGTTCCGGTAGTTCGATTAGCTTCGGGAGGTGATTTGTGACTTAGAAGCATAATCGGAATGGGTTTTGGAGGTCCGGAGTAGAATTTGGCTTGAATTGGCGAAGTTGATATTTTGGCGATTTTTGGTTTATAGGCGAGATTTTTATACAGAGATCGGAATGGAATTCCGAGAGTTGCAATAGCTTCATTATGTCATTTGGGATGTGTTTGTCAAATTTCAGGTCATTTGGACGTAGTTTGGTTGGGTTTTCTGTCAAAAGCGTATTTCGGAAGATTTTTAAAAACTTAGGCTTGAATACGAGGTGATTTGGTAGATTTGATGTTGTTTGAGGTGTTTTAATGATTGGAACAAGTTTGAATAAGACATTGGGTTATGTTTGAGCTTTTGATTGAGGTCCCGGGGACCTCAGGGTAATTTCGGATGGTTAATGGGAAGATTTGAGACTTGAGAGATTGCAGAAAATTGCTGCTTCTGGTGTTTTCGTACCTGTGGTTTGGGGACCGCAGGTGTGGTATCGCACATGCGGGAGAAGAACCGCAGAAGCGATTTTGGGAGAGAAATTCTGGAACCATAGATGCGGTAAGGGGCCCGCACCTGTGGAGCCACAGATGCGACGAGTGGACCGCAGATGCGGTTTTGGTCCTTTATTGAATTTCCCCAGAAGCGGATGGGTTGACCGCATATGCGGTACTGCAGAAACGGATTTTTAACCGCAGATGCGGAAAAGCCTGGCCAGACCATACATGTTATTTCATTTCACGATTTTGGGTTATTTCACCATTGTTGCCTTCGACCTTGGAGCTTTTTGGGAGCTACTGAAGGAAGAAATCAAGGGACTTTGTTAAGGTAAGAAATTTTGGACCTAACACACAATTTTATGATAGATTTTCATGGATTTAGGGTTGTAATTAAAGGAAATTTAAGGCTAAAATGGAGGATTAAAGCTTGAGTTTAAGAGGGCTTAAAATGGAGATTTGAGGGGTGATTTGGGCTCCGATTTTTGTATTCTTGATATGTATGAACTCGTGGGGAGATAAGGAACCCCCTGATGTAAAATTTTTTAAGTTTTGAGGAGTGTGCCCGGGGCTCGAGTTTTGCTAATTTCAGGATTTTTGGTATTTTTCGATTATTTTCGCTTGGGCTTTGTTCCCTTAGCATATTATGACGTATTTATTTTGATTTTGGATAGATTCGACGTGCGTAGAGGCCGATTCGAAGGGCAAAGGTATCACAGAGTAGTATTTTCTCCAGTTTGAGGTAAGTAACCATTTTAAATTTAGAACTGAGGGTACAAAACCCCGACATTTGGCTTGATTTGATAAAAGCGGTGACGCACATGCTAGGTGACGAGCATGGGGGCGTGTATCGACAGAGATTGTGACATCGGTCCATCCTGTAGTGACTATTTAGCCGCATATTTTATTTGAAAATATTATATTATTCCATATTTTGAATTTTTATAGTGTACTATGGGCTTTATGCCGTGTTTGAGGCCTTGTGCTAACCTGTAGAAAATCTTAGAGGCATTTTGATTGTTTTTCCTCACTTTACTTGCAAAGGCATATCCTCAGTCATGTTTTACCTATTTAAATGTTTAAAACTGGTGTTATCACTCTACTCCTAATTGTGAGAATTGTTTGGGCTGAGTTTCCCTAATTTCCACTGTTGTTCCTGAGAGGCTGTGAGGTTAATGACTGAGAGAGGTTAAGGATCTAATTGTAAGGATATTTATATATATGTAAATTATGGATCGAGCTTCATGCCGCAGCGATATACTTATATTGGATTGGGCTGCACGCCGCAACGGTATGACGCTTGGGCTGTAGGAGACCCTCCGGAGTCTGCACACCCCTAGTGAGCGTAGTCGGCTATAAATATATGGATCGGGCTGCATGCGCGCAGCAATTACTATGATTTATGATGTTATGAGATTATAAATGAGCCGAGTGTTGAGAGTGAATACTGTGTGATGAGAGTTGGGTCACGAGTGACTGGGAGGCTGTCCGAGAAACAATATTCCGAGTGATTCTTTGCCCGAGGGTCCCTGATATGATGTTTTTCAATATTTTCACTCTTCTTTTAATATAAGCCCCTGTTGAATATACTGCTAAGTATCTAATTTCAATGTTTTAAACTGGAAATGATGATTTTTATGACTGAACTGATTTAAAGTTATACGTTTTGAACTGCTCGTCACTACTTTCGTTCCATTATTTACTTTAGTTAACTGAGTTGGCGTACTCACATTACTTTCTACACCTTGTATGTAGATCTAGGTGCCCGAGCGGCCGAGTGAGCATCTTCAGCTGATTCAGTTCTCACTGGAATTTCGAGGTAGCTACATGGCGTTCATAGCCCTGTTTTCTCCCTTCTATCATGGTATTTTCCGTATTTCTCTAGACTATTGATGTAGTAGGTATTCAGACTTGTATCAAAGGCTCTAGACTCGTGACACCAGATTAGTGTGGGCTGTGTAGTTTTCATGTCTTGTTGACTTCCGCATATCTATCTTATTGTTTTAAACACTTATTAAGTCAATTGGGAATTAAACCGTGCTATCATATGACTTTTTAAATAGAAATGGGTTGTGGTTTGTTAATTGATCTGGCTTGCCTAGTAATGTGATGGACACCATCACGACCGATATTTGGGGGTCGTGACAGGACGACACTTGAACGCAGCTAATCAAAATTAGTTGAAAGATATGTGCTTGGTATTGAATAGAGATAGTCTGTCACGACCTTAAATCTAGACCCGATCGTGATGGCGCCTCTCGTGAAGCAAAAGGCCAGCCACACTCCCAATCCATTTTAAGCAATTAAATAATAAAACTAAGTATTTAACATAATAATAATAATAATAATAATAATAATAATAATAATAATAATAATAATAATAATAATAATAATAATAATAATCATCATCATCCCAAAGTAATGTAAATAATACAATTGCGGAATAGACATATCCCGACATCGGAGTATCACCAGTCATGAGCATCTATCATAAAAACTACAAGTCTGAAAGAGTCTACATAACGATTACATAGCTAAAACAGGAGAAAAATAAGATAGAGGGAGAAGCATTAGGCTGCGAACGCCGAGCAGCTACCTAGTGAATCTCCAAGGTCTGCTGAAAGCTCTTAACCCTCGCTAGCAAGACTTGAAGCGCCTGAATCTGCACACGGGGTGCAGGGAGTAAAGTGGGTACTCTAACTCAGTGAGTAATGATAATAAATGCAGACTGAGTAATAAGAAATCACGTAAAGGCACATCTAAGCTATAAAGAAGTAGTAAAAGCCAGTAAAAACAATAAAAATAGTGAAAATATGTAAAGTCACTTTAGTTCAGTTTAAACTTCTTTTGAATGCCTTTTTAGAAGTTAAGCAAGTAAATGACAGGCAACTAGGAAAGATAAACACATAAAGAACCGTCCCTCGGGAAATATCATGGAACAACACCAGCCCCTCGGGCTATATCTCATATCACACAGGGTACCCAAGCTCACGGGGGGTGTGCACACTCCTGGAGGGGCCCCTTACGGCCTAAGCGCAATATCAATCCATCTCGTGGCGTACAATCTCAGGCGCTCGGCCTCATAATCATAAAACTGTGTATCATCACAATATAGACCCTCGACCTTACTCAATCATCATCTCATTAGCCACTCGGGCAACAGTAAACCATGATGCTCAGCCCAAATTATCATTTAATGTATTAAAACAGAGTAAACATGGCTGAGTTATAAAAACAGTAGAATATAGGATGACTGAGTACAAGTATAAAGTCAAAACAATATGGAAATGTCAGTATAAATCCCCTAAGGGTCCAAATAATTGGCACGGGGCCCAAATATGGCATTCAGCCCAAAACATGATGATAACAAATAGTTTTCAATCAAATATGCGGTAAAACAGTCATTTGGGATGGACTAAGTCACAATCCCCAACGTTACACGACCCCACGCCCGTCATCTAGAGTGTGCGTCATCTTAATATAGCACAACGATGTGTAATCAAAGGTATCATACCCTTAGGATAACATTAAATTACTTTGTCCAAAATTCCTTAATCACGATCACATCACCCAGCTCGCGAACACAAAGTCTTAGCACCTTAACTCACCGCGAACGTGACTCCCCTTCCGCGAACACGAAGAACAATTCCACCTGAACGCCAACTGCTCAACTTCTTCTATGCGAACGCGATGCACAGGATCCCAGCCCTTCGCGAATGTGGAGCCTCCCTTGTGAAAACGAAGGTTAAATCCTCAACCTCACTTGATAACCCTCAACGAACGTGAGGGCCTACTCGCGAACGCGAAGGTCATTTGTCTGCAATACTGAACAACAGTTTTCTGCATTTTTCGCACATGGTCTGATTGACCATCCGAAACTCACCCGAGGCCCTTGGGATATCAACCAAACATGCTAACATATTCCATAACATCATTCAAATTTTTCCCAACCTTCGGAATGCTCAAAACAACATTAAAACGCCAAATTCGCATCGGATTCAAGCCTAAGAATTCCAAAATCTTCTAGATTACACTTTTGTTGAAAAAGTCTACCAAACCATGTCCGAATAACCTAAAATTTTTCACACACATATCAAATGCCACAACGGAATTATTACAACTCTCGGAATTCCATTCCGACCCCTATATCAAAATCTCACCTATCAACCGAAAAACGCCAAAAATTCAATTTCGCCAATTCAAGCCTAAATCCACTCCGAACCTCCAAAACACATTCCGATCACGATCCTAAGTCCCAAATCACCTCCCAAAGCTATCCGAACCATCAGAACTCACATCCGAGCCTTCTAACATATAAGTCAATATCCGGTCGACTTTTCCAACTTAAACTTCCACAAAAGGGACTAAGTGTATCAAACCTTCTCAAAACCTGAGCCAACCAACCCGATCACATATGGAACCGATAAACAAAACAATAAGAAGTAGAAATGGGAAAAGCAGAGCGGTAACTCATGAGACGACTGTCCGGATCGTCACATAGTCTCACTATCAACAAGACTTGTTTCCTTTATTGTCGTTTTATGTAATTAGATCTTCATCTTCTGTTTGTGTAGTTAAAGTTTCAACTGCTACTTTAATTTAATATTAGATGTCTTTTCAGATGATATATGCTAAATGATGTGTAGTTGAAGTTCTACAAAAAATTACCTTATGTCATATATTGATATGCACACACATAAGTTTGAGATGGAAAATACAAGAGCTGACTTAACAATAGACCCTTTATTGGTAGATGGTTTTCCACTGCTTTTTCCTGGTTCTTGATCTAGAATGTGGAAATTCTGTGATAGTTGTTCCTTTTTCTAGATTTCATAGTACAAATAGCTTTTTGCCTTGGACTACTTATTCTCCAAGCTCCACATATCCCTTTTCCCTTTACTTTACAACCATGACATGATAAATCCAATCAACAATCTTCTATTTAGCTTAGAATAACTATGTTTCTTCTGTTGTAATTGTTGTAATATTAAATGAGTAAGAATAATAAATTTGTTGTTTGTATATGTAGATGGAACATCGTATGTGGATGTACGATAGGAATCTTCCTAATCGATGGGGTTTAAGAGATGAATTTGTACAAGGTGTTGATGAGCTTATTAATCATGCTATGTCATTTAGCCAAAACAAGGGGATGATTAGGTGTCCTTGTGCGAAATACAAGTGTAGAAAATGGTTGAAACTAGAGGATATTAAGATTGATCTATATAGTAAGAGATTCATGGATAATTACTATGTGTGGACTAGTCATGGCGAGACTGAGGGTAGTGATGGTAATATTTATAATTATAATTTTGATATTGGTGAAAGTAGTCAAGATCCTAAATTACATGAAATGGTTAAGAGTGCTTTTGGAATGTATAATGAGGGTGACAACCAACAATATGTTGATCAAGCTCCCAATGAAGAGGCAAATCATTTTTATGCACAGTTAGAGTCTGCTAGTCGTCCATTTCGCGACGGCATGTCGCACTCTAAGTTATCTGTAGCGACTAGATTACTAAGTATTAAATCAGATGCCAGTGTTTTCCAAGCGGGCATGGACTCTATGATTGAGCTTATGAAAGAATTTAATCCAAACCTAGACATACCCAATAATACTATAAGGCAAAGAGATTGGCTTCCAAATTAGGACTTGCGTAAGAGAGAATTAATTGTTATGAAAAGGATTGCATGTTGTATTATAAGGATGATGCTAATTTAGAGAATTGTAAATTTTGTGGACTGTCTCGCTCTAAATAGCTTGCTAGAAGGAATAAGGTTGCGGTTAAGTCTATGCATTATTTATCTCTTATACCAAGGTTAAAAAGGTTGTATGCATCGATGAGTTCTGCTCCGCACATGAGATGACACTATAAAAATAAAAGGCCACCTGATGTTCTATGTCATCCATCTGATGGAGAGGCGTGGAAGAATTTTGATAGAGCGTTTACGGATTTTATTAATGAACCAAGGAACATTCGGTTGGGTTTGTGTGCGGATGGGTTCACACCATTTTCTATCTCAGCTACTCCATATTCATGTTTGCCCTTCTTTGTCACACCTTATAATATTCTGCATGAGATGTGTATGACAAGTCCATATTTGTTCCTAGTTTGCATTATCCTTGGTCCTGACAATACAAAGAGCTTGATTGATGTATATATGCAGCCTTTGATTCATGAATTACAAATTTTATGGCATAAAGGTATTGTAACATATGACATATCAACTAAACAAAACTTCAAATTACGTGCTGCTTTGATGTGGACTATAATAATTTTTCCGCATATGGAATATTGTCAGGGTGGATGACTGCTGGAAAGTTAGCTTGTCCTTATTGTATGGAAAATACTAAAGTGTTCACTTTAAAACATTAGGTAAAGAATTCATGGTTTGATTGTCACTGTCAGCTCTACCAGTTGATCATGAGTTTAGGGGTATGAGGAATGCATTTAGGAAGAATAAAACTGAACATGATTTACCACCACCTTTATTGTCTGGGGAGGAAGTGTGGTAGCGGGTTAGGGACTTGCCTAAGGTAACACAAGAGCCACCTTCCAGATTAAATGGATATGGGGTTGTAAACAATTGGACGAAGCAGAGCATATTCTGGGAGTTATCTTATTGGAAGCATAATTTTCTTCGGTATGATATCATGTATATTGAGAAGAATTATATTGATAATTTGTTCAATACTGTAAGGGATATCAAAGACAAGACAAAAGATAACATCAAGGCTCGGATGGACATAGAGGAATATTGTAGGTGGCCAGAATTGCACCTACAACAATCGAACAACAGAAATAAGATCATCAAGCCAAAGGCTAGTTATACATTCACTTTGCAAGATAAACAATAGATTTGTGAGTGGATAAAGAATTTGAGAATGCCTGGTGGGTACGCGTCCAAATTGGGCAAGCGTGCATATTTGATAGAAGGAAAGTTGGTAGGCATGAAAAGTCATGATTGTCATAATTTTATGGGAACTTTAGTTCTTATTGCATTTAATGGCTTGCCTGAAAGAATATGGAAACCTATCACAAAGATTAGTTTTTTCTTCAAAGAGTTGTGTTCCAACACGTTGAACAAAGATACTCTACTTCGTATGAATCAGAACATTCCTGTAAACACAGGTAAGTTGGAGAAATTTTTTTCAAGTGATTTTTTTGATGTGATGTAACATCTTTCAATTCACCTTGTACATGAGGCGTTACTTGGAGCGCCAGTTCAATATAGATGGATGTATCTCTATGAGAGGTAATGGTGATAAGTTATTATTTATTTTTTGAATACATAATAATTTTTTAAGTTCTTATCTAACTATATATTATGTAGGAAATTGGCAAGTGTATGCGGTTTGTGAAGCAGAAGAATAGGATTGAGGGATCTTTATGCCAAGCCTATCTCGTTGAGGAAACCTCTTACTTTTGTTCTTATTATTATGAGAAACACGTGACGTGTTCGAGAAATAGGCCAAATCGACACGATGAAGGTGGGAATGATCCTCTGGCCCCGCCAATATCAATATTCAATCAACCAGGTCGAGGTTCTAAAAGTAATAAAAGAAAAGTCTTGACTCCAACGGAGAAAATGTCAGATAAAACACATGTATTTCTTAATTGCCCAGAAGTTCAACCATATTATACGTAATTTGAATGATATTATTGTGTTTTATGAATAAATCTACCATACTATGTAGCTAATAAAAGTCTTAAATGTGTCGGATAGTTGGTTTGTGGGGTTGAGAGGCTACGATGTTGTTCATACTCATTTAGCGATTGGTTCAGAGATTTTGTAAGTGTTAATATAAACTCAAACCAAAATCTGGTTGTTTACAAACTATAATTATGTTCTAACTTTTCGTATTTTTACCATATATAGGTCCATGATCCAAATAATGGCATAATCGACTAGGTTTTGAAAGATATAGCTTGGGGACCAAGCCCTTGGGTCGAGACAATTAATGCAAAAATACTATTTCAATGGTTATAAGTTTTGTACCGAAGAATCCTGTAAGCTTTCGAAAAGTAATAATAGTGGGGTGTGGGTTAAAAGAGATATTAACAATTATGACGGGGAAGTTGATTATTATGGTATGATCCATGAAATTTAAGAACTAGACTATGCTGGTTCGCCAAACAAAAAGTTGATACTATTTCGATTTAAATGGTTTGACCCAACACCAAATAGAGGTAAAAAGGTACACCCACATTATAATATTATTGAAGTTAACCACAGAAAGCAATATAGAAGCTACGATCCTTTTATAGTTGCACAAAATGTTAAGCAAGTCTATTAAGCTCCTTATCCGTTGCGTAGGGACACGTTGGATTGGTGGGCGGTTATTAAAACTAAGCCTGCGGGTCATGTGGAGGTTAAAAATATGTTTCATGTTGCATACCAAAATGATATATCTAGTGTTCAACATGCGGTGGACAATGAGTTAGAACATAAATTGGACCATCCTCAACACATATATGAAGAAATTAATCTCGAGCAAGAAGGTTTAATAGCAAATAGGGAAGAAAAATTATCAGATGACGATGAGTATGCTTCTTACGAGTCAGATTCGACAGAAAGTAATGGAACAAGCGAAGATGAGGAATTGGTAAGTGATGAAAATTAAATAAGTGAAGATTAAGAATTGGGGGGATGTTGAAGATGAGATAAGCGAGGAGGATTAAAAAGAGAGTTTTCGTTGGTCGTTTTTGTATTATTTTTAGCTAATCTTTTTTGTTGTCTACCTTTCTGTTTCTTGTATAAGATTCTCTCCACTATTTTATGATAAAAACGGTCTCGCATTTTATTGTATTTTTTTCTTAGCTTCCATTTCATGTCTTTCTTTAGTATGTTGTTAATTACATATTATTTGCGTAGTTAATTATTATTTGTTCATCTCTTTTTGTGGTTATGACTCTAACCTCTTTCATATATTGTGATACAAGTTGATCAATAACATGTGTTTTTATCCAAGCTTCTGTTTAAGTCAAGATTTAACACTATTCATTTTTATACTTTAAATAAATATTTTTTTACTAACTTATTTTTTAACATTCTTATTATGTAGATGGCATCCGGTGAGAATAATGATCGACGCTAAAGAAATAATTCTCATGAGAGTTTGATGAAAAAAGAAAAAAGGAAAAGGGAAGGCTACGGTATCTAGATCGAGTCAACCTCGTTCTTCCATTCCATCATTGTATTCTGGCTCAAAGAGAAGGCAATACTATCAGATAAATATATTGAGAGATATGAATGAAACATAAGATGGAAATTTTTTATTGTAAAAACAGTGTCTTCATGATTTCTTGTATGTGATCATCTTTTAAGCTAACATAAATATTTTTAAACCTTCATTGTTGTTGTTTATTTGAAGTTGACTGGCCAGTGGTCAAAAAATTTAAACATAATGCTAACTTCCTTACTTTGAATTCAAAGCTTTCAAAGTCAGTACAGAAAGGATAAAGACAAAAATGGTATAGATGAATTAAACTCTGCTCACACTATTACCACTGCTGCTATATACTCATTTCTGCTTGATTCGTTTGACTTACACATGACATGGGACATTTACACTGAACTTTGCAACATGGTTTATCGAAATGCAGTGAGTGCAGCCACCCCATATTAATGTCCAAGTTATAGCATTTTCCTTTGTAATTATTTTTAGTCTCTCGTGTAGGAGAGAATTGAAGAAATTCGACGCCAAAGACTAGAAACTCTTGCTAAAATTTTACCGGATGATACGCTTGGTGTAATCTTTGGTCCGACCACCCTGGCCGTGTTTGAGGGTTGGTCACAAGTGTAGTTCCAACCATAGCATTCAAGCAAACATCAAGGAGAGGTGGTTATTTTTTTTATGGGTTCATCTAGCGCTAGTGCTTCACCTCCACAGTGGGGAGCTGTTAGCTGCCATGGAAAAAATATCTGAAGCTCTGATAGAAGATGAGTTGAATTAGTAAAGAAAAGAAGGAATAGAACACTTTTCCATTGAATTGGAAAAGAAAATGAACTGTTGTACATTTAAGCTAAGCTACGAAGATATTTATATATTCTTCTAACTACTAACTAACTACCTTACTAAAACTAACTAACCAACTTAGTTAGTGATTACAATAATAGTTAACAATAGTTAATTATCAGCTTGTCTATTTAATCCTTCAACACTCCCCCTCAAGCTGATGGTTGATACACATTCTTCAACCCAAAATTGTTTAACAAAAGCTCATGTTGAGCTTTTCCAAGACTCTTAGTTAGTAGGTCTGCCAATTGATCATCAGTATGTACATATTCAGTCTTCAATATTCCTTCACATAGCTTTTCCCTCACAAAATGATAGTCAATGTCAATATGATTTCTTCTATCATGAAAGATTGGATTTGTAACAATTTGGATTGCTGCCTTGCTGTCACATGCAAACAAACTTTGATTCCTAGTTCGTCATATAACCCTATCAACCAAGTAACTTCTGCTGCACAAGAGGCCATACTCCTGAACTCTACTTCAGCTGAGCTTCTAGAGACAGTGCTTTGCTTCTTGGACTTCCAAGATACTATAGCATTTCCAAACTTCACCAGATAGCCAGTTACTGATTTTCTTGTTTCCACACAAACTCCCCAATCAGAATCACGGCAGGTAGTCAGATTCTTTGTGTCTTCTGCAGGCATAAACAGTCCTAGAGCAGGTGCTTGCTTTATATACCTCACTACTCTTGATGCAACCACCATATGGGAAATTCTAGGACAATGCATAAATTGACTTAAGACCTGTACTACAAAGGAGATGTCAGGTCTGGTCATAGTTAGGTATAGTAATTTCCCAACTAGTCTTTGATAGACACCAGGATCTCTTAGCACTTCATCAGTAGTAGCATTTCTTTTTCTGAAGAATAGATCATATTCTACAGTAGTCAGCTTCTGGTTTGGCTCCATAGGTGTATTAACTAGCTTTGCTCCACTAAGACCTATTTCAGAGATCCGCTCTAGAGCATATTTCCTCTGAATCATTAGGATCCCTTTGTTAGAACTTGCAAATTCAATACCTAGAAAGAACTTTAGTTCTCCCAGATCCTTCATTTTGAACCTGCTTTGAAGATCTATCCTTATGTCACATAGCAGCTTGTGATTGCTGTCAGTAATTAAGAGATCATCTACATATACAAGTATGATCATAATATCATCCCCAACTCTCCTCACAAATAGTGAGTAATCATAGTGATTTTGCTGAAATCCCATATGTACAAGTGCTTCTGTAAGCTTTAGATTCCACTGCCTGGGTGCTTGCTTAAGGCCATACAAGGATTTTTAAAGTTTGCAGACCTTATGAGACTCCCCCTGTCTAGGAAACCCTTCAGGGAACACCATATATACCTCTTCATCTAAGTCACCATTAAGAAATGCATTATAGATTTCCATTTGATAAATGTACCACTGTTGTAAGGGAGCAACAACAACAACAAATCTCACAGTGACCATCTTGGCCACGGGTGAGAAAGTTTCTCCATAGTCTGGGCCTTCTTTTTTACTATACCCCATAACTACCAATCGAGCCTTGAATTTATCAACTTCACCTGTAGCCTTATACTTGATCCTGAACACCCACCTACAACCAGTAGGTATCTTACCAGGAGGTAGGTCTACAACAGACCAAGTATTGTTATCTTCCAGGGCCTGTATCTCAAGTTTCTTAACTTCTATCCACTTAGCATCAGATGCAGCCTCCTTGAAGTTGGATGGTTCTGAGACTGCCTGTAAGTGGGGGAGAGATGATTGTAGCTCACATGTGCAGAGATAAGAAAGTTGCACTTAGTACCTTTAGTTTTTGTTACATAGTCCTGTAGCCAAATAGGAGGCTTGCTTGTTGGAAGGTTCATCACTGACTGCATTAGGAGCAGTGACTTCAGCAGGAGGTGAAGGAATATCAAGAGCAGCATTTGGCTCAAAGTTGTGAAGTTGCTTTATATGCTCCTCCAAATCAGATGGTTGTTGTAGTTCAACATCTGAGAAATGGTTAGCCTATAAATTCAAGGAAGGTGATGGCAAAAGAGCTGGTGCAGCAGTACCAACTGTAGATCTTTCATAAACTACTGGGGAGAGTAAACCCAACACATGAAATACATGATTTTCATATGACTTCATATGTTTGAAGGGGAAGACATCTTCCTTGAATATGACATTTCTGCTTACCAGAAATGTTTTGGAGTGTAGTTCATACAGAAGGTAACCCTTTTGTGTTGAAGAGTATCCCATAAGCATAGCATGAACAACTTTGGGTGAGAACTTGTTTAGTACTCTAGGAGTTGCAGCATAACACAGGCAACCAAAGACTCTCAAGTGAGACAAAGAAGAAGAGTGCAAATAAAGTATCTCAAATGATGATTTTTAGTCAATCACTTTGGAAGGAAGCCTATTCAGTATGTATGCAGCTGTAGTGACACACTTAACCCAAAACTTTAAAGGAAACAGAAACTTGAAATCTGAGTGCCCTTGCCATATTAAGAATAGTTTTATGTTTCCTTTCTACCACTCCATTTTGTTGGGGTGTATACACACATGAGCTTTCATGCACAATACCAAGACTAGACAACACATTTTTTGAAATCAGTACTGAAAAAACTAACTTCCATTGTCAGTTCTCAAAACCTTAACTATGGTAGAGAATACATTTTGAACCTGAACAAGAAAATTCTTTAGAACAACATAATCTTCAGACTTAGAGGTTAAAAGAAATATCCAAGTATATCTACTATAGTCATCTACTATAGTAACAAAGAATCTTTTTCCATCATGAGTAGGACATCTGTATGGTCCCCAAATATAACAATGAATCAGTTCAAACATGGATAGAGTTGCAGTACTGCTAAGCTGAAAGGGAAGTTTATTTTTTTTGGCTAGTAGACATATAGTATAGTGTTGATTGTCACTAGTAGTCAACTTATTTAACTTTTCTATTCTTTTTATTACATCTAAGGGAGCATGTCCCAATCTCATGTACCATAAGAAGCTTGAGCCTGCAAGAGAGGGAGCAGTAACTGCAGATGCACTCTTATTTGTCATTTGAACTAAGAATTGTACTGAAACATCTACTTTAAGCACATAAAGTCCATGTTCCTCTCTACCAATTCCCTTCACCTGACCACTATAAAGATCATGAAAAATACAAAAGTCAGGAAAGAAGCCCACCATACACTTTAGTTCCATGGTGAGTTATGAAACTGAGAGTAAATTAAACTTAAAGTCTGGAATGTAGAGCACATTAAAAATCTTCTGATTGTCCAACACAGATGTACTCCCTATGTGTGATATTAGCACTGCACCATTAGTAGATGAACTATATTTTTCTCTATTGTAGGGAGTGAATTATGTGTTTGTAGTAACTCAAGTCTAGATGTCATGTAATTTGAGGCTCCAGTATCAATTATCCAATCACTATTGATACAATGAGACACAAATGCATTCACATGAGTTAGAATACACGCAACGACTATTTTTCTAGATGAGCCACTTCCTTTGGAAAGCATTTGAACAAACTGCTGGTATTGCTCTTGAGTAAAAAATGGTTGTGTTTGTGTCGTTTGTGGTGTTATAGGATTAGCTTAAGTGAATCCCCTTTGATAATGAGATCCAGTGTTCAATTGACTTTTATAGCCGATGTGCTCTTCCTCTACCGCAAAATTTTGATTACCTGCAAAATTAGCATAAAGTCCATGTGCACTTCCTTTTCTTTTAGACTTAAATCAGGTGGGTAGCCTATTATCTTTAAGCATTTTTCTTTGGAATGCCCTTTGTAATGACAGTAATCACACTGAAAATTATTCTTTCTTTTTCTATAACCTCCATTGGTGACATTTGGACCTTTGTTCCCATACAGGGCAGTTCCCTCTAGACCTTCTGCAAGCTGTGTAACCTGGGCCATGCTTGCTAGATTTCTTTGACTCTCTTGATCAACAAGGAGTGAATAAGACTTGTTCATAGTAGGTACTGGATTCATCATCATAATTTGACTTCTGGATTGTGCATAGGAATCATTCAAGCAAGTAAGAAACCGCAATAGTCTTTGAGCCTCAAAGTGCTGAGCATATAGCTTGGACTTAGGACATAGACACCCTGGGCAAGGCATTAGAGCATCAAACTCATCCCATAAATCTCTCAGTTTTGACAAGTAATCTGCTACAGTCATAGTTCTTTGAGTCAAATTGTGCATTTCTCTTTGAAGGAACAATACTCTAGAGCCATTCACTTTGTCGAACCTTTCTTTTAGATCTTCCCACACCTTAAGAACACTAGATGCATATAGCACACTACTCAACAAACCAGGTCTCACAACATTCATTATCTATGACAACATAACAACATTAACCTTTTCCCACAAATCATGAAGTTCTAGTTCGACTTTAGACTTTGGAAACCTTCCATCAACAAAACTTAACTTACTTTTACCTAACAGACCAATTCTCGTAGCACGACTCCATAAGCCATAGTTATCAGATCCAGTCAGTTGAATAGAGACTAGAGAACTATCTGGTATGTCAGTTGGTTGTAGGTACAGTGGGTGATTGTGATCGATAGAAGGAAATGACGAACCAGAACCAGCTAGAGCAGAGTTTCCAAAAGTGTCAGTAGCTGATGTACGAGCTGTTGTATTATCTTCTTCAGTGCCAATCGCCATTGTAGACTTCACTTTGAATGAAAATTACAAACCCCAGCTTCGATTTTATGATTACTCTAAAATAATTCTGCAACTAATTTTGCAAAAATTGAAGTAACCTAGAAGCAGAGAATAGAGATCAGAAGAGAGAATTGAGACAACGACAACCTAGATCATTATCGATGGCTCTGATACCATGTTAGCTGCCATGGACAAAAGATTTGAAGCTCAGATAGAAGATGAGTTGAAGCATTAAAGAAGAGAAGGAAGAGAACACTGTTCCATTGAATTGGAAAAGAAAATAAACTGCTGTACATTTAAGCTATGCTAAGAAGATATTTATATCTTCTTCTAACTACCTTACTAACTAACTAACCAACTTAGTTAGTGATTACAATAATAGTTAACTACAGAAGCTTGTCTATTTAATCCTTCAACATGAGCAAGAAATAGAGAATATGAGATCATAATTAAACGCGCTAACAAGATTATGTCAAATGAACATAGGGAATATCCCTTAGGAGTTTGCTCATTTACTTCTGACTCCTTCATAGGTACAAGCATTTAATTTTAGAGTATATAAATGATTATTTGATTCATTATTACAAGTTGGTGATTCACCAAGAGTAAAATTATATTTGATATCCTGATTAGATTGCTGGGTTTTGGACGAATGCGTTCTAGTTCCCATGGTTGACATGAAGATTATTATTTCATTTGATTATCTGAAAACAGAACTTGTATGTTTTTTCGGAGAAACTTTACAATGACTTATTATTAATCAATTCCTACTTGTTATTCTGTCTCTTATAGTTACCAATCTGGTGGACATCTCCTGAAATGGATGATATTATTGGTCTGTCAGTTTTTTATTTGAAGTTGGGTAGGGTACTATAATGTTTTCCACTGGAAAGTTCTGAATGTGTCAACTTGATATTGTTTGCTTGGTAACACTATATTGTTTTCTATTCTATCAAATAGAAGATATCAATTGTGCATATTTATTTGTGTTACATGATTGATGACTGGATCAGAAAACCAGTCTAAGCAGAGTGCTTCATTGAATTCTCAGTTTTCACCATTGATGACTGGTGCTAATTTTCCGGCTTCACATCTATATGCACTTTTGGTTCTTAAGACTGCTGAAATGGACGAGAACAAAGCTCCAATTATCAGTAACCATCTTTTGTCTCTGTGAATTGAATGTTTGATTTCTTGCTATAGGTCTTCCCATATTGTTGGCATCAATTCCTTCTTACTAAAAGAAAAAATTAGGCAGCCAAATAAACGATCAGACAGTAGTTCACCTGATATGATTGAAGATGTTAAGACAAAATGTTTACAATATTTCAGCTAGGAAAATAAAAAAGAGAATCAGTCTAGTGGGCTTTCTTCTTTTTTGTTCCACTGCTGCTAGGAGTATCATCAGGAAACTTATAAACCTCAACGTACAGGATAACACATTCTATAAATCAAATCTCGTCTGATTCTCCCATACCCGTCAATCATCACTCCATTCATCACCATGTGAGTTTTTAATTAGGAAATATTTTGTCCCATTCTTAACTCCATATCCAATTACTAGTATTGAATTTTGGCCTATATCACCTGCAGTGGGTCCCATATATACATCCTACAAACAAATTTGAAATAAAAAATTAAAGATATAATTAATACAAGGAAATTTGTGGAGAGGTTAATAAGGGTTGTATTTACACTAATAAAAATTCTTTCACAATCAAATGTAAGAATACATAATATAGAGCCCGTTTGGATTGGCTTAAAAAAATGACTTTTAAGCACAAGTGCTTAAAAGCACTTTTTAAGTGCTGAAATTTGTTTTATAAATTAGCAGTTACGTGTTTGGATAAAAGTGCTAAAACTTAAAAAAAATTGTTAAAATGTTTGATAAACAAGTGTTGTTAAGCACTTTTACTTTTAAAATGATTGAAATATCCTTAAAGCTGATAATACTAAAAATAAGCTTATTATTACAAGTTTTTAATGCTAAATTGATTCCTATACAAATTAATTTATGTCTTGTTCTCGTTAAGTTCTCAATGATTTGACAAAACAATTTTTAATATATATAATTTATTTATTTAAATAACATATAATAATAATTTGACTAAAATAACCACTTGGCCAATGACATATACTAATAATTTAACCAGTTTAATACTATGGCCAATGAACATATAAATAAAATATATTTAGATGTTTCTAACTTTCAAATCTTTTTTGCGTGAATTGCCTGTCAAATTTGACTCGTGATGTTTATTACTAAAAATATTATGACGGGAAAGGAGTACCGCTAGAAAAGAAAAGAAAGGAAAGAAAAATATGGGAAAATAATAATGAAAGAGTAAAGAAAGGAATAAAAGGAAAAGAAAGGAAAGTTATGGAAGAAGAGGAACAAGAAAGCAAGGCTGTGCAATAGAACGAACGGAGAAAAGAAAAAGATAGCATATTTTAGGTTTTCTACTTAGGGGTAATTTCGGGATTAAGAAAAACTATAAGGGATAAGAATGTAATGTACTTGGTCAAAACAATATGGCTTTTAAGCCAATTTAGAAAAAGTTGGGTTTACCCAACTTATTGCTTTTAGAGCACGTTTGGCTTAGCTGATTTAGAGTAGCTGATAAGCATATGTGCTGAAAAGCACTTTTAATTGCTAAAGCTGATTTAAAAAATAAGCAGTTACGTATTTGGATAAAAGTGTTGAAATTAATAATAAACAGCTAAAAAATTGGATATACAAAGGGTTTTGTTTAAAAAGAAGTATTTTAGGGATAGAATAGTAAATATTTTGGTCAAATCTAAAGTGCTTATAAGCTGAAATTTGATAAGTTGGGGGAGACCAACTTATGACTTTTGGCTTATTTTTGGCTTATAAGCACTTGTGAGCACGTGATTTTTTCCCTATATATGAATTATTCCCAAAAAAAAAAAATCAAACAAAATGATTTTTTCTTTATTTTTACAATTTTTGTGCATTTTTGTGTCATTTCCTGATAATTATTGCATTTTATGTGTGCATGTTAATTCATAAAAATACAAAAATATGCATTTGCATTTAGGATTTAATTTTATATTTTAATATTAATTAGGGGTCAAATTGTCTTAGAACAAGGCAGGAAAAATCACGAAAAAAAATAGTTCACTTTAGTATTTTATTGTTTTAATTGGAAATTGCTACAAAATAGTTTTAAAAGTAATTTTAGGCCATTAATTAGTTTAGTTTAAAGTTTTATTTCTATTTTTACATCTTTATAAAATTCAGAAAATACAATACAAAATTATAAAATGGAAAATAACAAAAATTGAAAACAAAGGCAAGAGAAATAAAAGAGAAAAGAAAAGAAGATTTAAAAAGGGTGGTCTTATTAAAAAGACCAAAACTGGGGCATCTGCAATGAATCTCCCAGCCCAAAGCTTTTCCCAAACACGCCCCAAGACCGGCCCAATTAATTCCGACCCAGTCTGGTCCAAAATGCCTGAAACGACGCCATTTTATGGCAAATTAATCTGGACCGTCCGTCACCCCTCATCTAACGGCTTATGTTTGATCATGGCATTAGATAAAAGTGTCCGAAAATTAGCCCAAACCCCAGACCAACAGTCTCGTCCTCGTACCTTGTCTTACCCTATCGTCTTCCGCCGGCGACCGCCCTAACCCCACCACATCTCTACCGTCCGCCGCCGGCCAGAAATCGTCGCTGGCGGCGGCGATGCTCCGATGGACCCCAAATTTTCACACCATGCTCCTCTTCTCGTCCCCTTTCTAAATCCAAACCCCTCTCCCTTCAAATCCTACCCAATCAGTTCGAATACGCAAAAACCTAGTCGCCGGAACCCTACTGTCGGAGAACGCCACCCATGCCAACGACCCCCAGATTAACACCGCCGATTCCCCATATCATCCTCTTTCCATTCCCCGTGTTCCTATCCCTCGAATCTTGCCCCAACTCCTCGAATATCCGTTTGAAGTTTTCCGGCCAGTTTGTCACCTATGCCAAATGACCCCAAATTTACACCATAGACTCACCTTAACCTTCTCGTCCCAAATACCCAAGCCGTGCTTCTCGAATCATCCTGGTTAGGCTCGAACATCGGATATGAGGTTTTAAAATGACGACTTGTTTTGAAGCTTAAGGAATTCAGATGGTTTTTAATTAATGTTATGAGATTACTTTGACAAAGGTAAACTTATAAAATTAATTGAAACTGGATCCCAAAAACGGTTGGTTTGAAGACTAATTTTCGATAAGATTTCTCTCTTTCTTTTCTTTAGCTCTTGGTTTGATTCATTGTTCTATTGAGCATAGTTCCAGTTTCCAGTCGAGTTGAGCATCAAATTGTCTTTATGATTGTTATAAGTGTTTAGGTTAATTCGTTTTAGGTTGATTGTCATTCCTTCATTTAAATTCTGATGCGATTTTGATTTTCTTTTGCTCAAATGTTAATTATTTCAATCAGTCGTTAGTTTAATTAGGTTCCTCCTTTGTTCTATTTATGAGGTGCTGAATTGGGATTTGGTTTCTACAGGTTTAATAGAGGTTTAGTCCAATAATAAGATTTTAGCTCGTTCTAATTAACTTTTGTTTGTTTTGTTTTTCTGGATTTAATTTTGGTCGATTACAGTCATGGGATTGATTGTTAGTGTTTAATTCATTAATAGTGTCATTTGGTATTAGTTTTGAGTTGGATCAGTGATTGGTTATAGCTGTTGAAGGTTCAATTAGAATTAGTAATTCTAGGAGGTTTTTAGGGGTACTTTAGTCTTGGGAAAGGGTAGTCTTGTTAGGAATAGTAATTTCAAAGTAGGGGTAAGGGTAGCATAGGAATTTCATGACTAAAAGAATACCATAGGGCCTTCTAGAAGGGGACTTTAGTGTAAGTTCCCTGCTTTTTAATGCAGTAACTTGAGAAACAAGTAAAAACTTTAGGATTAATATGCAATTTCTGAAAATAAAAAGGGGGGAAAATGGGTAAATGCTTCGAGAACATTCTGCCCCCTTTCTTTGCCTATAAAAGGCAGCCCTAGTGCCTTGATTAACAAGTTTTAGAAGCTCTAAAATTCCAAAATCCCTCCCAGCTTTAATTTCCCCGAAAAAAAAAATCCCTTTTCTCAAGTTTGAAATTAAAATTTGAACCTCAACACTCAAGAGGTTCAAATCTGAAATCATATAGCTGTAGAAACCTTCATTTTTAGATCTAAAAATTTTCAAAAAAAAAACTAGCAAAACTCCGAAAAACCAAAAATACTGCTCCATTGAAATACTTAGATTAATTTCTAGTTTTCAGTGTTTGGATTCACACCATTTAGCTTAAATTGTGGTGGCTGAAAGTTGCTGAAAGTTTCAAAGAATTCCTAGTTCATTTTTTAGTAAATTTGAGGTCAAACAAGCGTATTTTTAGGTGGTTTGGTTGCTGTTGCTTCCTGTTATTACCTCCTGGGTGATGTGGTGCTATTGTGGCTTAAGAATTGGCTCTATTTGCTATTGATACAAGCTGTTGACTGCTACTGACTTTTTTTTTGACTTTCCCCTTCTCCTTTATCTCATTGTAATCCAGGTACATGTTCGAATCTGGCTTGATGTCACTTGGAAAATGGAGATGAAATGAAAGAGATTTAATTCATGCATTTTGTTTGTTTGGATTGTATATAGTAATAGCTAAATAGATGTTAGAGCCTAATAGGATTTGATCCTAATTCATGTGCATACGAATCCTGGGTTGTATAATCTGGATTGTTTCTGGACTAGTTTTGGGACTGTTATTAGACTATCTAAGACTATTTAGACATTGTTGATGAAGTGTAGTATTTAATGGGGATAAGATCAATCTGTTGAAACTGACCGTATGAACTTCATGTGCTAGATTGAGTGGTAATGCATAGTCATAGTCTAAGTTAAGTTTATGACCAGCTTTGTTAAACAGGAGTTTGAAATCCGTTGTTTAAATGTCATATGAACTCCTAAGTAATTGTATGAATTCCTGCTACATCAATTGGCGCTTAGTATAGAGACCTTTCGACCAGAGCTAAATAAATAAAAGAAAACTTGGTTTATTTTACTCTAAACCTGAACGTCACCTTTGTTTATCCCCATTTATAGTCAAATAAACTTAACTGAATTTATATCAAAGAGCTTAAATTATCAGTATTACCTGCTGTGTTTAAATCCAAAACCTGTTTGAATGCAATTCTGGAACTAGAATAACATCCCAGTTATACAAGAATCAACCCAGAATGTATGAGCTGATAATTGGACCATTGCTCATTAATGGAGTCTCATGCAAACTGGACTCACGCTGAAGTCCAGTGGTCATACAACGACTTTTACAAGCTTGGGCCAAGGTTTAAAGGCCCAAAAATTGTTGTAAGTCAAAACCCTTTAAAAATTATATAGGAATGTGGGAATTAATTTGCAAATATAAATTTGGGTTTCGAATTAGGTGGCGTGTTCAAATTAAGAGGGTCTTCCCTTTTGTTTGAATTCGGACTTGAATTCGAGGCTTGAATCTATAAATGTAAATTAATTAGCCCTTTTAGAGACAAATAATAAATAGAAAAATCGTAGTCACTTTAGGTTGGCCTTTAAATAAAAAATGAGATGAGCCTCGCCAAATAAAACCCATAAATTGCGGGGCCCTCATTAAATGTCTATATAAAAAAAAATACTTAGCATTCGGAGCGTGCCGTTTAGCGAATTTCGCGGCCCTTTGCAAAGTTAAAAACCCCGTTAGCCGCTTTAGGCGCGCTTTTAATAATTTTACCTTCTTAAATACGGGTGTGCATTTCATGCGACCCAAATCTAAATTCCAAAACGTCGAATAAGAATGTATCGAGGATCGGGGTGCATTTCATGTGACGTGATCCGGAAATACGTTCTTAAATGATGTTCAATTTCGTAAAAATAGTTAAAAGCGGTAAATAAGTATAAAATTGCAATATAGATTGGAACATGTATAAAAGTTAGATTTTAGCCATTTATAATAATTTAAGCGACCGTTCTAGAACCACGGGATCCGAGGGTGCCTAACACCTTCCGTCGGGTCAACATAATTCCTTACACAAAATTTCTGGTTCGTAGACTCCAATTTGGAAGTCAACAATTTTCCTCGATTTGGGATTTAATTAAACCGGTGACTCGGGACACCAAAAGCCAATCCTATCCCAAGTGGCGACTCTTAAAAATAAATAAATAATCCCATTTAGAATAATGTCACTTAAATTGGAAAAACTCCCCTTATACGTTTATCCTTCGGGGTAGGTGTGTAAAAAAGGAGGTGTGACAGCTCTGGCGACTCTGCTGGGGACACGAACCCAGAATTTCGATTCAGGGTTCAAGAATTCGAGTTTAGTATAATTGTTATATTCGGCTTTATCTGATTTTCCTATATGTTCCATGCTATATGTGCTAAATATTGTACCACTTTGATATTTTGTGAATTGTATATATAAACTGTCGCGAATCCCTCCCTCTCTCTGAGTCTTCTACATCATGGAGAAGGGTACACTTCGTGTAGCTTCTCTTCTATTTAGAGTTTTTTCCAATTTAGAACGAGGTTGGATAAGTTTCAAAGCCGGCGGAGCTTTTGTATCCCCGGTACGCTGCCTCCCCCTCGGCTCGAGTTGTCCGCTCGGGTAAGCCAGGT